>ML318886.1:0-11813 GCA_005239505.1 Nicotiana paniculata
AAAACTACCTACACCCGGTTCAATTAAAAACCTTTGGAAAAGAACCGTGGTCCAAAGAAAAACTAAAGGGGAATTACTACACTACCTAAAACAAAAATCTTTTTGGTATTTTATTTAGACTTACTTCCCTCAAGAAAATTGTCTAATAGATCCATCGTCGGGAAAAAATTAATTTTTTTTTATTTTTTATTTTTTTAAAAAAGATAAATTATCCCATTAATCTAACATAACTAAAATAGCATAGAAAGTCACCAGACAATCTCCTCTCACATCACGCAGCCAACTCTGAACTGCCTCAATCTTCTTAGGATCAACCTTGATACCTTCTCCGGATACCACATGCCCCAAGAATGCCACAGAATCCAACCAAAACTCACACTTGGAGAACTTAGCATACAACTTCTGTTCTCACAAGGTCTGGAGCACAACTCTACGATGATGCTCATGCTCCCCCAGGCTACGTGAGTAAATCAAAATGTCATCAATGAAGACAATGACAAAATAATCAATATAAGGCCTGGACACTTTGTTCATCAAGTCCATAAATAATGTTGGGGTATTAGTAAAGCCCAAGGAAATCACGAGGAACTCGTAATGACCATATCTCGTACGAAAGGCAGTCTTCGGAACATCCGAGTCCCGAATCTTTATCTGATGGTACCCCGATCTCAAGTCAATCTTACAAAACAACCGAGCACCCTGCAACTAGTCAAACAAATCATCGATACGTGGCAACAAATACTTGTTCTTGATGGTGACCTTGTTCAACTGGCGGTAGTCAATACACATCTGCATATTCCCATCCTTCTTCTTCACAAATAACACTGGAGCACCCCAAGGCGATACGCTCAGTCTGATAAATCCCTAAGCTAACAACTCCTCAAGCTTTTCCTTCAATTCCTTCGGAGCCATATGGTATGGGAGTATAGATATGGGCTGGGTTCCTGGAGCTAAGTCAATGCAAAAATCAATGTCACGATCCGGTGGCATGCCTGGAAGGTCTAAAGGGAATACATCATCAAAATGTCGGACTACTGGCACTGAATCAATCATCGGAGACTCGGCGGTGGTGTCCCGCACATAAGCAAGATAAGCCAAACAACCCTTATCGACCATATGTCGAGCCTTCAGGAAGGAAATAACCCGACTAGCGGCACTAACTGAGGAACCTCTCCCCTCCAATCCCGAAAACTCGGGCATGGCTAGAGTAGCAGTCTTGGCATGGCAATCTATAATGAAATGATAGGGAGACATCCAATCCATGCCCAGGATAACCTCAAAATCAACCATATCAAGCAACAAGAGGTCTACTCTGGACTCGAACCCACAGAATATAACCATACAAGACCGATAAATCCGATCCACAACCACGGAATCACCCACAGGAGTGGACACATAAACAGGAGTACCCAAGGACTCGCGAGGAATATCCAAGGAATGAGCAAATAAGGCTGATACATATGAATAAGTGGACCCTGGATCAAATAATATCGATGCATCCTTACCAAAACTAAAATAATACCTATGATCACGGCGTCTGAGGCCACTGCATCTGATCTGGCCGGAATAACATAGAATCTGGCTGGGGCGTCGGACGACTGACCTCCACCGGATTGAACAGGAACTGGCTAGGCTCCGCCTTGCTGGCCTCCACCTCTAGGACGACCTCTACTAACCTGTCCTCCACCTCTGGGTGGCCGAACTGCCGGTACTGAAATCATAGGCTGATGACTCTGCTGCACGGCCTTGCCCCGGAGCCTGGGACAATACTCTTAATATGGCCTGGATCCCCGCACTCATAGCAACCTCTAGGCACCATAGCCTGCTACCCTGGAGGACCCAGAATAGCTGGAGGACGGTACGAACTCTCTGGCATAGCACTGGAATAAGGACTGGAAGACCCCTGATGACCATAATACCCGCCGGAGGAACCCTGAATGGCTGGTGGGTGATAAGAACTCTCCGGCATAGCGCTGAAATAAGGCCTCCTGGGAGCACCTCGAGGAGGTGGTGGGGGTGCTGAATATGGTGGCCTACTAGGCTAGCCCCTACCAAACTCACCTCTACCCGTAGCTGGAGCACCTCTGAAATCTCCAGAAAATCTAGCTCACTTATCATGTTGCCCCTACTCTCTGCTTCTCGACCGATAACCCTCAATCCTGCGAGCAATCTCTACCACAAGCTGATAAGGAGTCCCCGTCTCTACCTCTCGGGCCATGTTGGCCCTAATGCCTGAGTGTAACCCGACTACAAATATCCGCACTCTCTCCGCGTCAGTGAGAAGTATCATGAGTGCATGACGAGACAACTCAGAAAACCTAGCCTCATAGTCAGTCACTGACATCTGACCCTGCTCCAACTGCTCAAACTGATACCTCAGCTCTTCCCTCTTCGAAGGTGGAATATATATGTCCAGGAATAACTGAGTGAAGTGCTCCCAAGTGAGGGGAGGAGAATCTGTCGGTCTGCCAAGAATGTATGACTGCCACCATCTACGAGCCCTGCCCTCTAGTTGAAAACTAGTGAAGTCAACTCCATGGGACTCCAGTATTCTTATGTTGTGCAGTCTGTCCCTGCACCTATCAATAAAGTCATGAGGTAAGTAGCATGATGATAAGAGAAGTAGAATATTCAATTAAGTCAAGTAAGGTCAAATAGCCAACGAAGGAATCCAAAAACAAGTAATTCTAGTTTAAACAGGAAGGGATGAAATTAACAACCAAGGATTCAAATGTAACAATTACAAATCATACACAGGTAACATAAGAACCTACGAATCCTAGAAGGAAAATCTAATTGCAAATAAGTTCGAGTACACACTCATCACCTCGCATACTCGGACTACAATCAACAAGGAAGACTCAATCCTAAGGGGTAGTTCCCCCACACAAGGTTAGGCAAGATACTTACCTCGACTCTAAGAATCCAAATCAAGCCTCTAGCACCGCTTTCCTTACGAACTCGACTCCAAATCAATCGTATCTAGACATAATCGACTCAATAACATCAATAAATTCTAAACAATTCAATTTAAATGCCTAATTATAGATTTCCCAACATTCTTCCAAAATTTCCAAAAATCGACCCCGGGCCCGCTTGGTCGAAACACGAGGATCAGACCAAAACCCGATCACCCATTCACCCGCGAGCCCGAATATATAATTTGTTTTGAAATCCGATCCCATAAAAAGGTCAAATTCCCAAATATTCGAAAAGCCCTAACTCTACCAAAAAATCCCAATTTCTACCTTTGATTTCATGTTTTTAGGCCTAGAATCTAATAGATGTTGATTAAAATGGAAGGAAACGAGTTAAAGATTACTTACCTAAGAGATTATGGTGAAGATTTCTACCAAGAATCGCCCAAGAGGAGTGGAGAAGAAGAAGTTTAAGAAAAATGGGTTTAATCCCGTATTGATTATGTGTTGGACCTTTTAAATTCACTAGGCCAAATTCCTCTATGCGTTCGGGACCCCATGGCCGCATTCGCGAATGGTTAACTTTTTTGGTCTATGCGTTCGCGTGCTAATGGCCGCGTTCACACATGGTAAGACACATCCATCCCCTCAGGTCCCCTCTAGACCTATGCATTCGCGACTTACCCTCCGCGTTAACATAGCTTACTCTGGCTCCCACTCCACGATCGCGTTCTAAACAGTGCGTTCGCACTGGCTTAAAACTACCCTGACCCCAAGCCACACATAACCCTATGCGTTCGCACTCCCTTGAGTGTGTTCACATAGGGTAAACACATGGACACCAGAAAATGACTATTACACCAGATGTTTCACCAAGTGTGCACTTCGATACCTACCCGAAACTCACCCGAGCCCTCGGGGCTCAAAACCAAATATATACAAAACCCCAAAAATATATTACGGACTTATTCGAGAAATTAAATCACCAAATTAACATAAAAACAAGGAATTAAACCTCAAGATCAATGAAATACTTCAAAACTTTTTAAACTTTCAAAATTTTTCATTTAAGGTCCGAATTACGTCAAACGGATTCCGTTTCTTACCAAACTTCACAGACAACACATATAAATCATATCGAACCTGCACCGGGATCCGGAACCATAATACGGGCCCGATATCACAGGTTTTGACATAGAATTTCATTTTCAAAAACCTTTATATTTTTCAGAAAACAATTTTTTTTTAAAATTCATTTCTCGGACTTGGGACCTCGGAATTTGATTCCGGGCACACGCCCAAGTCCCATATTTTTCCCACGGACCCTCCGGGACCATCAAATCACGGGTCCGAGTCCGTTTACTAAAAACTTTAACCGGAGTCAACTTTATTCAAATTTCTAATACAAAATTATTATTTTTATCAATTTTTTACATAAAGGCTTCCCAGCTACACGCTCGGGCTGCGCACGCAAATCGAGGTGAGATAGAAGGAGGTTTTCACGACCTCGAAACACAGAATTAGCTAGAAATATACCGGATGACCTTTTGGGTCATCACATCCTCCCCCTCTTAAACAAACTTTCATCCTCGAACGTGCCATGATTCACCTTAAACTCATTCAATCACTGATGGTATACTTCCAACAAATAGCCGCGGGTGATCCCACGTCACCCCAACCCACGTAAGCCCGATGAAACAATCACAACCGCAATATAGCCTTCACATCACCACCGATAAGCCTCGTACCTCTACTTATCACCCTCTACTCATTTACAAAAGACCCGATTCTAAATCCATATCCGGCATTAGCCTCAATCAGCCGCATATACTCATGACTACACCCACAAAGCACGACCACACAACATAGTACATCACACATAGGCTCATATAACACTTTTGATCACAATATCTCCCTGAAATCAACTCGACATTGGAAATTAGCCCCACATCTGAAAGAACTCTATACAAACCCCATAATACTGATAGTGATGCAATAAACACGAAGACTTCATTATTAGGAACCCGAAACACCGAGCCACCACTACCACTACCGGGCACACATCCCGCAATCTAAACTAAAGAAACACGTAACGAAATAATTTAATATGAAAATAGAAACATATAAAGGAACTATCAAACAAGAGCACATAGGCACAACTCTCTATTAATACTGACTTGCCAAAAGCAATATAACAAGGAAGAAGCAAAGCATATGAACAAACCACAAGAATTCCTTCCTGATAAAAATTTTTATCGCGGTACTCAGCCCAGTCTAGATATATCGAATCACAAATATCAAGAAGACCTCACCCTCAACTATGAATCCCATACCCAAAATGTATCATACCAATTGAAATTCCTCCACTAATTCATCTCAGCTGATAAAATCATAACGCTAACTGAACTCACATCTCGATTGAGTATCAAATCACAACTCGTAAACAAAATATTTAGTAAAATAACATAAAGCTTACAACGAAGAACAACAAGGACTCACTGTCGGTTTCACTACTATCAAGAATGAATAAAATAACGATAGACACAGGCTACTACTCAGAGAATGTCCCAACAGGAACAAACACAAAATAGAGTGCAAAACACGAAACTCACTCATAAATGAAACTACAAATAAGGGAACTCGTCCCGACCGACAAAGCTATAATGAAATACAATCGGTTCCCCTCTGCAACTTATCAAAACATACCTGGGTGACGATATATGGCACAACGGCCTCTATATTACTATATGAAACACAATAATGGGTCGGGCCTCCCCCTCTTAGGCGCCCTCTACTCACTAGAATTCCCTGCTACCACACACACCTACCTGAATTCTTGGACAATCTATAACCCTGTGGCTAACATCTCCACACTGAAAACAATCTCGCTGCCATCAAGGCTGTGGAAAAACACACAATACAAACCCTCTGAGACCCATGAGTACCTGAAATACCATGCGAAGCTGGTAATGCAAACTGAACTGGTTGACCCACAAGACTTCCACCATGCCCTACCTTGCCTTCATAATACGGACCAGTAGATTCCTCTGATCTATGAGGCCTTATTGCCTCCCTGAACTCTCTCCTTGATCTCGTCTGTCCTCTCGCTCCCGGTCCCACACGCTCTCTAATCGGCGAGCAATCCCTACTACCTACTGAAACGAGGCATCTTACTCTAACTCTCGAGTCCAGCTGAACCGAATATCATGCCTGAATCTCTCAAAAACCTACCGACTCATATCCTAACTGAAGCAACCAAACAAGGTGTATATCTGGACAACTCACTAAATCTAACGGCATATTCCAATAGTGACATAGCACCCTGACGCAACTGCTCAAACTCTGCGCGTTGTGCATCTTGAAGGAACAAAGGTGAAACCTCCCTAAAAACATCTCCAAAAACTGAATCCACGCTAGTGAAGCTAACTTGGTCAGCTGACCACAACTCATATGCAATCACTACTGATCAACCCACTACTCCGGACCTGAGACGTGACAAAAGCAATCCCGCTCGTCTCTCTAACACCCGAAGTATAAAGAATGTAGTGACACTCCTCCAGGAAACCCTGGGCACCATCTGCCGCCAATCCACTGAAATATAGAAGGGTGGTACTTCCTGTACCTCTCAAGTCTAAGGTATTCTTCCTCCGTTGCTGCTACCCAAACCACGACTGAACTGAAACCACATGTTGTGCTTCCATAACAACTGGAACCTAACTGATGCGTGGATAGAATTCATGGTTGAACATGTTATATGCCTTATATTTTATGTGCATTAAGGATAAAAATACACTTTGTATGTGCACAATGGAGTTTATTTCATGTGTAGGTGCATTGGAGATGGAAACTGAGCTAAATGGATGCAAATACATCAAAAATACGCTTAAGAGTCTAAAAGGAAACACCCGGGCGTTTGGCCCCTAAAGCCAGGTTGTCCCTGGCGTTAGTGGGGCATTTGGCCCCTAATGCCAGGCTGACCCTGGCGTTAGGAGGGCGTTTGGGCCCTAACGCCCCCTAACGCCAGGCCTGCCCTGGCTTTAAGAGGGCGTTTGAGCCCAAACGCCTGGGTCCCGAAGTCCAGTCAATTCCGAGTTTTGAAGAGTTTAAGTGTTTCCCGGTTGGAATAGAAGTCTCCTACATGTTTAGGGTTTTTCCTAAACATATAAATAGACCCCAAAAACACAACTTGAAGGAGGATTCGAAGGGATTCTAAGATAAGAAGCCATTGAAGTGAAGAAAAACTTGTGGATTACTACTCAGTGAAGCAAACATTGATTTTTATAGCTTTTACTTATTATTTTGTAGTTCAATTATGCAAGTTATTTTAGAATTAATTCTTATGAATATGAGTAGCTAATTTTCTTAACCTAGGGTTTTGCTGGAACCCGTTTGGGGATGAACGTATTGTGTTATTAATATAGTTTAGATTGGTTGATTAATCTCTATTTGTTCAACTACGTTCTTGTTGTAGTTGATTGAAAGGGCCCTCAATTAGCTGTTCCTATTTATTATGTATCCACTTAAGAGAGACTGCATATTTAGGTAGTTGTTTGAACAACATCACTCCCCGAGTATAGACGAAAGTCATAACCGAGGATTTAGAAGTTGGATTAGAAATAACGATACTTCGGGGGCTATCTAAAGTGAACTGTAATACAATCTAGCTAGCGTAACTTCAGAGAGTGCGTCTAGTAAATTATCATAATTACTTGAGAGAGATTTATGATAGATAGAGTGTTCATGATTATAGAGACAACTAATCAAGCTATATGAAGTATCTGAAAAGTAAGTTCACTGACGGGGGAAACCATAACCTTAGACCTTTATCATAATTGTTTACAACATATTGTTAGTAATTGCTAGTTATTATTATTGTCCGTAGAATTAGTAAAACATCAACAATTTATATTAATAAGTCTTGAGAGAATTGATTGAGTAAAATTTGTGTATTCTAAAGACTTGATTGATACGTAAATTCCCTATGGGATCGACTCTGGGCATAATACCCCGGATTATATTTGCAATGCCCGTTTAGTCTTTTATTAGACATAGTTGAGCGTGATCAAATTTTGGCACCGTTGCAGGGGAATTAACGGTATTATCAGTTGAGTTGGAAAAAATATAAAATTCTGAAATATAGTCAATTTTCTTTAAATTTTCATTTTTACATTGAAAGTTTAACGTTTGCTAACGTGTTGCAGGTGCATGCCTAGAAACTCATCGAGGACTGGTGAAGTAGTTGAATCCTTATCAGACCCCGAGAATGTTTTCAAGGCCCTAAACCCGACCAACCGGAAAAGCAAACATCAACTACAAATTGAACAAATTGAAACAGACATGGAAGATGCACACAACCGGAACAATCATGGGGATGACGTGGTAGACCCAGTCGCTCACATAGGGGCAGAGGCTCCCCTATATGACTGGGCACAACCTACAGCTAAGAATTTGGCCACAGCGATACTGGTTCCTCAGATACAGGCCGAGTCCTTCCAGATAACAAATAATATTCTGTACTTATTACAGAACAAAGGTCTATTCTCAGGGTCATACATTGAAGACCCCCAGCAACACTTGAAAAACTTCCTGTCAATTTGCAAAACACAGAGGCAGCCAAACGTCACCCAGGAGGCAATGAAACTGTTGTTGTTTCCATTCTCAATTACTGGAGCTGCTCAGACTTGGCTAAACTCACTCCCCATCAATTTTATTACCACATGGGAGGAGTTAGTTAAACAGTTCGTGAACAATTTTCATCCACCCAACAACAGTGCTCAACAAATTGATGAAATCTTGAGCTTCAGACAGAAACCAGTTGAAACACTGTAAGAGACATAGGAACGATTTAAGGGGATGCTGGTTATCTTTTCACATCATGGTATTCCAGAGCAAATATTGGGGCAGCATTTTTATATGGGTTTGGATGATACTTTTAAAGAAAATGTTGATGCTTCGGCTGGTGGAGCATTCTTGAGCAAAACGTGGAGAGAAAGTCAAATCTTACTTGATAAAATGGCACAGAATTCAGGATGGACAACAAGGAATGCACCCATTACTCCTGTAGTTCACTCAGTGCCATTCGATCCATCTAATTCTATTGCAGAGAACGTGGCCACCTTGATAACACAGATGAGTATACTTACTAAGAGGGTGGAAGAATCAGGACAAAAGCAGCAGGTACACATCGTAGACACAACCAATGGGGGCTTATGCACATCTTGCATTAGTCAACCACTTGGTAATCACTGGAATGCAGAATGTCATCACCCTCCTTATCCAGAAAATATGAATTATGTGTCGAATTATGGAAGCCAGAGACAAGGGGGGCAGAACTGGGGTCAGCAAGTTCAACCATATAGACCACCCCACTAACAACAGAACACTGGAAATATGGGTGTCCGGGGACAACAAGGTAATACAGCACCGTATCAGAGGCCACAAGGTTATAACCATCAGAATCAACAACAAGCATACTACCCTCCTCAACATCAACATGGGGGAAAGCAAGAAGATGGGTTTTCCAGGTTAGAAGCTATGATGCAGCAGGTTATTTCGTCAAATGCCAAAATCAGTGAGAGAGTAGATATACATGATGCAACTATTAAAAATATTGATGTACAGTTGGGCCAGATATCTATGGCCGTGAACAATTGTCCTCATGGAACTTTACCTGCAGATAATCAGGTAAATCTTATGGACCAGGGCCCAAGGCAGCTGATGGCAGTGACTCTCCGCAGTGGCAGAGAATTAAACTTGGAACTGGAGAGAGATCGTGAAAGCAGACAGGCCGAGACACTGGTACCCATGCCCATTGAACTTGATGATTCGACAAAATTGACCAAGGTAACAGTGCAACCTACTGAAGGAGAACCCAGTGCACAAAGTGAGACTGAAAAAGAAGTGGAAATAGCCCAGAAGCCCGCAGTTGAGGTGGTGGCTGAGAATGAAAAGTTCCAAATTACTGGAAAAAAGAGACCGCCAGCTCCATTCCCTTAGAGGCTGGCCAAATACCAAAAGGATGAACAGTACAAAAAGTTCTTGGACATGCTAAAGTAAATACAGGTAAATATCCCATTGATTGATACGTTGAAGGAAATGCCTGGTTATGCTAAAATGATGAAGGACTTGATGTCCAGAAAAGTTGACTTCCAAGATCGGGCTACTGTCACCCTTAATCAGACTTGTAGTGCAGTGGTGACGCGCCCTATTGCTGAAAAGTTGTCTGACCTAGGGAGTTTTAGAATTCCTTGTACCATTGGCAACTTAGCTTTCACCAAAGCTCTATGTGACTTAGGGGCCAGCATTAATCTGATGCCGCTGGCCATATATAAAAGACTGGGGATTGGTAGAGCTAGTCCCACCTCCATGTTGCTGCAACTTGCTGATAGGACGGTGAAGAGACCGTCGAGTATTCTGGATGATGTATTGGTGCAAGTGGGGAAGTTTGTAAATCATGCTGATTTTGTGATATTAGACTGCAAAGTGGATGAGGAAATTCCCATAATCTTGGGAAGGCTATTTTTGCCACAGGCAGAGCTCTTATCGATTGTGAGACTGGTGAACTTAAGATGAGCCTCAATGATGAAGAAATCACTTTCAACGTGCAGCAGTCTATGAGGCGACCTAGTGAGTTCGCCAACTGCTCTCTTATTGATGCTGTGAATGTGATCTCAGAAAAAGATGATGCATCCCTGACTGTTGAGGACCCTTTGGATGAATGTTTGATGAATTTCGATAATATGAACAGTGAAGAACTAGCATATTGGGTGTTAGCACTTGAGAAAAAAAGGGTATGGCCAAAGGCTCTCGAGTTTGAGTCACTATACGTAGAGGAAAGAGAGAACCCGCCGGCCAAGCCATCTATTGAAGAACCACCCAGGTTGGAACTGAAATCAGAGGATGATGATGTGGCAGAAAAGATACTAGATTTGACCAAGGACATCGATGATACATACTTTATTGAATCTAGTGTCATTATTGTTGAGGATGTTGGTACACACTCCAACCATTTTTTCACATTGTGCTGGGATGATGATATGCAAATAGAGTTATCCGAACCACCTTATGAGTTGAGGGATAAAGAACAAGATGCCAACATTCTGGAGTTCTTCTTGCCATTAAGTAGGGAGTACAAATTTCGTCAAAAGGCCAAGAAGCGCAGATTACTACATTGTTTTATTAGGCCAGGCAGATTTGTTCCACCCCCCAGGAGCATGATCATAGAGCAAATTCAAAACTTGGGATTCAATTCATAAGTTCAAAATGGAGGCATAAAGTGATTCAAGTGGATGCTCGAAGGAGCAAAGAAACCAAAACTAATGGAAAAGATGTTGACGCTACTTGGATCAGGGAGTTTCTTGAACCTTACTTTTATTTCTTGTTTTGTCGATATGTGATACACGGAGGACACTGAATGATTTAAGTGTGGGGTGTTGTATATATTTGTTGTGATTTATTGTTTAGTGTGCTTTCTTGTTAGTAGTTTTAGCATTTATTGTTAGTATGTTTTTCTTTTAGGTAGAACAAAACAGAAAAAAATTAATTAGAAATATGTGGACTATTCCTGACGATGGATCTCTTAGACAGTTTTCTTGAAGGAAGTAAGTCTAGAGAAAATACAAAAAAAAGATTTTTTTGTTTTAAGTAGTGTAGTAATTCCCCCTTGGTTTTTCTTTGGACCGCGGTTCTTTTCCAAGGGTTTTTAATTGAACCGGGTGTAGGTAGTTTTTAATTTTTAAGAGTAGCAATCACATGGTTAAATTCTTAATAGTAGCAATATCTCGAAACGTGCTAATGCCTTGAGAATAGTCAGTACTTTGGTTGTGACGCTTAGGCTCAATTTTTTGACTCCAGGATAAATACCTTAAATCAGGAATTCTTAAGATTTGCTTAACT
>ML318887.1:0-32350 GCA_005239505.1 Nicotiana paniculata
ACTACTTATTCTTCGGAGCGGTTAGCTGAGATTTATATAAGGGAGATTGTCCGATTGCATGGGATTCCAGTTTCTATCATTTCCGACAGAGGTACTCAGTTCACATCTCAGTTTTAGAGAGTTGTATAGAGAGAGTTGGTACTCAGGTCGAGTTGAGCACAACGTTTCATCCTCAGACCGATGGGCAGTCGGAGCATACCATATTGATTTTGGAGGATATGTTGCATGCTTATGTGATTTACTTTGGTGGTTCATGGGACCAGTTCTGCCACAAGCGGAGTTTGCATATAATAATAGCTATCAGTCGAGTATCCAGATGGCTCCATATGAGTCTTTATATGGTAGGAGGTGCAGATATTCGGTTGGTTGGTTTGAGCCGGGATAGGCTGGGCTATTGGGCACAGACTTGGTTCGGGATGCGTTGGGTAAGGCAAAGTTGATTCACGAGCGGCTTCACACGCCGCAGTCTAGGCAGAAGAGTTATGTGGACCGGAACGTCCGAGATATGTCTTTCATGGTTGGGGATAAGGTGTTGCTGAAGGTGTCGCCCATGAAGGGTGTTGTGAGATTCGGGAAGAGGGGAAAGCTAAGTCCCAGGTTCATTGGGCCATTTGAGGTGCTTCGGAGGGTTGGGGAGGTGGTCTATAGGCTTGCTATGCCTCCCAGTTTATCGAGTATTCATCCAGTATTCCATGTTTCGATGCTCCGAAATTATGTTGGTGACCTGTCTCATGTCTTGGACTTCAGCACGGTTCAGCTCGAGGGTGATATGTCATATGAGGTAGAGCCAGTGGCTACTTTGGGTCAACAGTTCAGGAAGCTGAGGTCTAAGGATATAGTTTCAGTGCAGGTGCAGTGGAGAGGGCAGCCGGTGGAGGATGCCACCTGGTAGACCGAGCGGGAGATGCGGGACAGATATACTCACTTATTCGAGACTCCAGGTATATTTCTAGACCAGACCGGTCGTTCCGTGAGATTTACACCATTTCCCCCTTTTCTGCATTTGTCATATATTGCTAGCCTATTTTTGTTGTGTTGGGTCAGTTGGTTTGGGTCCGGAGTGGTCATGGATAGAATTGAGGCATTTAGTCTCCTAAAGTAGCCTAAAAGTTGAGAAGTTCAACTGAGAGTTGACTTGTTGGTGAACGACCTCGGAATGTGGATTTTATGGCTCGGATAGCTTCGTTAGGTGATTTGGTACTTAGGAGTGTGTTCGGAATGAAGTTTTGATGTCCCGTGTAGAATTAGGATTGAATTGGCAAAAGTTAGTTTTTGGCGAATTTCGGTCAGTAGTGGAAAATAGGCTATCAGAGTTGGAATGGGATTCCGGAAGTTGGAACAGGTCCGTAATGTCATTTTGGGTATGTTTACAAAATTTCAGGTCAATCGGAGGTATTTTTGTTGGTTTCGGTGTAGTTTTCGAAATTTGGAAGTTTCAAAGTTCATAGGCTTCAATTTGATGTAATTTTGGTGTTTTCATGTTGTTTTTTGGTGTTTGGAAGGCTCGACTAAGTTGGAATAGTGCTATGGGGTGTGTTGGTATGTTTGGTTGGGGCCCCGAGGGGCTCGGGAATTATTTCAGATGGTTGGCGGAGTTTTGAACTTGGAAATTTGCAGCAAATAGCTGCTGGTGTAAGTTTCTGGTGTTGGCCGCACCTGCGGATGGGTAGCCGCAGGTGCAACGTCGCAGGTGCGAAAGGCAATCCGCTGGTGCGAAGAGTTGGCTGCACATGCGAAGCCGCATGTGCGGAATAGTGGCCGTAGGTGCAAAAATTGGTCCGTTAGTGGGATTCCGCAGGTGCGCACCTGGGACCGTAGGTGCGGGTCAGCAGGTGTGATTAAGTGTCCGCATGTGCGGGAATGCTGGGCAGAACAGTATAAAAGAGATCTCCGTAAAATTTTATTCATTTCACCTTTGTTGCATGCGATTGGAGCTCATTTGAAGGCAAATTGAAGTGATAATCCGTTGTTCTTCAGTGGAGGTAAGTTCCCGGGTTATTAAAATCGTTTCTATACTATTTTGTTCGGATTAGGCTTGTAAATTGGAGGACTAAAGTAGGAAAAGGTTGGGAAGAATGGGTGGAGGATTAGAAAATTCTTTTGGCAATTCATGTAGGCAATTGTGTTTTTGGTATGTGTAGAATCATGGGAGGACGAGGTTTGTAGTAATGTGAAATTTATCGAATTCCGAGATGTGGGCCCGGGGCTCGGGTTTGGCCGAATTTCGAGATTCTTGTGTAATTTGATATTTTTCAATTGAGTTGTGTTCCTTTAGTATATATTTATGATGTTAAACTGGGTTTGGCTAGATTTGGAGCAATCGGGAGCCAAGTTGAGGGCAAGAGCATAGCGGACTAGTGTTGTGGCCCGGTAGAGGTAAGTAATGGTCATAAATCTTGTCCTGAGGGTATGAAATCCCAGACTACATATTTCTCACTGATTTTAGAATGGCGCACATGTCGGATGACGAGTATGTGGTGCACACTAATTTTTGGAATTGACTTGGTCCTCTCTGCAGAAACTATTCAGTTGCATACTTTACTCCAAATCTTATGTTAAATTATGTTCTAAAGATTATTGAAATATTTGGGCTATAAGCCGTGTTTGGGCCTCGTGAAGATCTGTTTAGACCCGTTGGGGGCTTTTTACTGTTGTTTTCCTCAATGTTTATTGATGATTTTGCTCATTCACATTGTGCTTACTGTTTTCGAAACTCAGCCTGATTTACACCACTTTGAGATTTACAAAATGATGTTTTGGGTCGAGTACCCTGTTTTACTGATTTGCCAGAGGTCCTTTTGAGAGTTTCTGCTGAGTGAGGCCGAGGGCCTGATTGTGAGGATATGATACGCCACGGGGTGGCTTGATATTCGCGCTTTGGCTGAAGGAGCCCCTCTGGAGTCTGCAGACACCCCCAGTGAGTGCACCGAGTGCCGAGTGCCGAGTGACGAGTGTTGGGAGGCATGAGTGACTGTGAGGTATGCCTGAGGGGCTGATATTGAGTGATGGTGAGGTATGCCCGAGGGGCTGATTATGAGTGACTGTGAGGTATGCCTGAGGGGCTGATATTGAGTGATGGTGAGGTATGCCCGAGGGGCTGATTATGAGTGACTGTGAGGCATGCCCGAGGGGCTAGTTATGATACATGTTTTTGCCTAAGGGGCTACTTATGATTTTACTACTTTCACTCTCAACTTATGAAATATGTTTTGCCCGAGGGGCCTCTTTATGATTTACTTCATTTTCAAATTAAATCTTTCAGTTTGAAGTTATTGAAAATATACATGTCTCAAATGATTTTTTCTGAAATGGTTTAAGGCATGGTTATATCATTATATCTATGTTTATACTGTTGGAAAGAAAGGTTGTGCATATTGTGAATTGATGACATTGATTTCTATGTGATTTCATGCCACTTAGACTTGATTTATTTTCATTACTACTGAGTTGGCTTACTCACATTAGTCCCTGCACCCCTGTGTGCAGATTCAGGTGCAGATCCCGAGCATTAGTTATCCATTCTGTGCGGAGCCAGAGTGCGGGATATAGAGGTAGTTGTTCAGTGTCCGCAACATCTCTGTTTTCCCTTCGTTTTGTATCTAGCTATTTATTCGGAGTTTTTGTATTATAATAGTATACCATTTTGGCTTTTCTCTCTTAGATGCTCATGACATGTTGGCTCCGAGTTTTGGGGTTGGTTGAACTGTTTATTGGCCTAATGTATTTAGTAAATTCTATATATTTTATGAAATGCTTGAAATTGGTTGGGATTTTTTTTAAGAAACTATAAACATGTGATTATTGGCTAGCCTAGTTCCATGATAGGCGCCATCATGACCGATTTAGGATTTGGGGTCGTGACAGTTTGAGCTCGGGAGGCTAAGTTGTTCGGCATAGACTTTGTTCATGATTCTTTGGAGAAGGTCATGATTCAGGAGAGGCTTCACAAAACTCAATCCAGACAAAGGACTTATGCTGAGAGGAAGGTTCGTTATGTGCTTTTCATGTAAGGTGAGAAGGTTCTTCTTAGAGTTTCGCTTATGAAGGGCATGGTAAGGTTTGGAAAGATGGGAAAGCTGAGCCCAAGATTTATTGATCCTAGTCTTTCAAGATTTCATATATTGTTTCATGTTTCTATGCTATGGAAGTATTAGTAAGATAAGTCACTTGTTTTGGACTTCAACTAACTGCAATTAAATGTGAAATCTGGCTTATGAGGAAGATCCAGTTACCATCTTGGATATGCAGGTTCTGAAGCTCATGTCTATGGATATCTCATCAGTGAAGTGTTTGTGGAGAGGTCAACCGGTCTAGTATATCCCACAATTGTACCAAACCACCCATTAGTTCCATGGTTGGAAGCTTAAGTTATAAGAGTTGACTGAGGTTTGACTTTTGCATGTATCATCTCAAAGTGGTATTTTGATGGTTCCGATAGGTTCATGTAGTGATTTTGAACTTAGTCGTATGTACGGATTTGGATTTAGAGGTTCCTGGAATGTTTTGGCTCTATTGTTGAAAGTTGGTAATTTAAAATAATTTAATTTTTGACAGTTCATAGGTTTGACTGGGAGTTGACTTTGATGGTGTCAGCCCGGGTTTTTGTTTTAGGACTTGAAATATGTTCATTTAGTTGAATAGAAAGTTTCATTGGAATTCGGAATGTTTAGCCATGATTGGGACGCGTTTGTTGAAGCTAAGATGTTTAGAAGTTAAGAGATGGATTATTATCGTTGATTCTTGATTTTGATATTAATTGTAGTGTTTTGAGATTTTGTGTAGTTTTGAGTAAGATATTAGGAGTTGTTGTTATGATTGGACCAGCCCCGAAAGCGTCGGGTGTTTTTTTAATTGGTGAAATACCATTGAGTATTGTTTGGAAATTAATTTTTACTTGGATTTGACTAAATATCTTGAATTACCATGGATTTATACACTTTAATCATGAGATTTTTTAAGAGAAAAATTGGAATTTTTTGTATACAACTTAAGAGGATGAATTGTGGGGATTTGAGGATCAATTTGGAATAGATTTTGGAATATAATCACATATTTGGACTCGTGGAGATACGTGTAGTCGTGATCTAGCCCTTGACTCGGCTTTGACCATGTGGGCCCAGGTTGACTTTTAATGATGGAAATTGAATAGAAATTGAATCTTTATTGTTTGGAATTTATTCCTAAAGATTTGTTTGACATTAATAAGTTGTTTTTTAGCTATATTTGTGCTAGTTCGAGGTAATTTCTAAGGGAAATGCATTTTTGGGGTGTTGATGTTGCTTGTTTGCGGTAAATATCTTGCTAAATCTTGTAGTCAGGGAATAACCCTTAGGATATGGCAGTATTTGGCTAATTTGAATGTGTGAAAGTGATATATATGCGAGCTGACAAGCGTATGTGGGTGCTATATATGATTTGGACTGGATTAGACATAGGCTTCTAATACGCCTTGTTCGGACTATGTACTTTTTATGATTCATGTTAATCATTTGTATGACTATATGAACCATTTGAATTGTGTTAGAGACCATATATAGGCTTTGATATCCTGTTTGAACATGATACCTATTATTGTATGGCGTACTCGTCTAATCTCAGTTGTAGTTGTACATTTTTCACGTGCATACACCTTAGTATGTTATTTTCCTCGGTCCATGATTGTATGAGTTAATATACGTTGTTGTATTATGTGGTTCTGTATATGCTTTCTTAGCGATTGACTAGATTAGAGCACGTGAATTTTCTGTGCGGATGTGATGATTATGTCACGTGAGTTGCCAGTGCAGCGTGTGGATAATTATCCATCCCCCTATGTCGTCCTCTCATATTTATCAAAGCCTAAAAGTAGAAGCTCGCCGCGGTTCGGACTTTTTGGATCGAACAGTACGTTTTTAGAGTAAAGAAAAAGGTTTTAAAATGTGTGTGTTTCTGCGGCCCGTTATGCAGCCACATAATCTCTCTGCGGACCACATAAAGGCCGCAGCAAGAATCAGATGACTGGACAATTTTGAGGCCAGTTATACGGTCGATTATGCGGTGGCATAATCATTTTGCGGACCGCATATTGATTGCACAATCGCCCTTGAGTTTCTGCGAAGGGAGTTTTGTCGTGCATTATGCGACTGCAGAACAAGTATGCGGACCGCATACTTGTCGCATACACGGTGTGAAAGTTCAAGCCCTGAAGGCCAGTTTATACGGTCACTTTGCGGACCGCATATCCGGTATGCAATCGCAGACCGTGTCGGGACACCCATTTTTATTGTTTTAAAACCCGACCCTATCCCGTTAAAAACTCATATTAAACCTCATTTGAGCTATTTTTCTGATAGTTTTAGAATGAGAGAGAGAGTTCCAAGAGGGAGAAGTTAATCTTCACAACAAAAACATTAATTATTGATAAGTCCTTGCAGATTATCAAGGAGGTTCCCACATCACAGGTAAGAATCTAGGCCTAGCTCAGCAATGTTGAAATTTATTTTAAAATGAGTATCTAGCAAGAAACTTCATGGGCTTGGGGATAACTGTTTTTCATGCATGGGTGGTAAGAGCTAAAAATGGATAAGAATGGGGAGTGGGCTGGTGTAACAAGACCTTAATGAACACATGATGTATGATAAGATGCTCAAGTGAGCTAAAATCATGATCAATCTCCTAATTTTCGGGTTCAATTTGTCATATTGCTGAATAGATTGAGATTGCTAAGAGTTTCGGATAACTGTAGAGCCTAAGGAAGCGCAATTGAGGTATGTATGGCTAAAACCCCCTCTTCTTAGAACTCGAATCCCCATGGTGCCCCTACGATTTGGTGTAAGTTGTAAATCTTGGCTGATGTAGGAGATGATATCATAACGTGCTTGTGTAGTAAAGATTTATGTGTAATATGTATTCAAATGCTCCCCGTCATGCTATGATTGTTATTTAATGATGTATTGGAGTCATGGAAAATGTGTTTAATTGCCGAAGGATGTAGCAGTCTCTGTATGCCCATGATTCATGTTGTTCTAATGTGTATTTGATGTTTTGCACTAAACGACTTGTTGATGAAATTTGTAATAATGTGAAATGTGTGGGAAAGAACTCAAATTGTGAAATGTGTCAAAGTGACAGAGCATGAATTAACCATTTCGGCCAGTAGCATTTACGGAAATGAAATATGTGTGTGAAATGAGGAATGACATGATTGAGGAAAATTTGAATGTCTTGAATAAGACGGCCTAGCCGATCGGGCCGGGATTGGACACCATTCCGCACACATGATGGTACTATGCTATGAACTGAATTGGAATTGGAACAAAAATTTGTAATGTGGACACATGTGTCCAAGGGAGATGACCTAGCCGATCGGGTCGTGATCGGACTCCGTATAAGAGTACGGTGGTAGTGTGAATCATGAGATGTTAATGCTAGTGATGGACCAACTAAAGTGGTATTGACTCCCCTTGATGACTTAAGTGATTCTTTATTTTATGTTGAGGTGTTGCCTATGTTCTCATTGATTTCATGATTAACTTCCTTCTTTCTTGCATTTTGTTTATTTTTCATTCCTAAGGAGATGGTGTTTAGTTATACATACTAGTGCTATTTGATGGTGCTAACGTCCCTTTTGCCGGGGGCGCTACATCTTTGAGTGGATATAGGTGGTCCCACAGCAGATAGTACCGGACACAGCTAGCGGCGCATCCCTTTTTCTCAGTGACTTTGGTGAGCCCCCCTAATTCTTCTAGGGGATGATGATGTACTTCTTTTGCTTATATGTTTACACATTTTGAGGTATAGCCGGGGCCTTGTCGCCGACATAGTCATTTTTCTCATTTGTATCGTTAGAGGCTCCGTAGACATTAATGTGGGTTGTATATGGGTGTTGGGAAGGTCAGTGAGTTACGTAATTCTTTGGATTTCGGTTTCAAGAATTCGTAAGGTGTATGAACTTTAAAACCTAACAATGAGGTACCTAATTAATTGGCAACACTTATATATATATATATATATGTGTATGTGTGTGTGTGTGTGTGTGTTCATTTCCCTGTTTAGCTAATGATAATGTATTCCTTTGGATGATGAACGAGTCGGGTAGGGAATATTTAATAGGCTTGCTCGACCGGGTTCACTCGGTGGAGCGCCGGTCGCGCTCCCCATGTTTGGGGCGTGACACATTCATCAAGGATGAGTAACCAAACTTCTCCAAATAGGGTACATTCGGGAAGCATATATCCTGAATGGTTAGCAAACGTAGTGGTAGTCCCTAAGAAGGTAAATAAACTTAGAATGTGCATAGACTATAAAGACTTGAACAAGGCCTGCCCTAAATATTCTTTTACTTTGCCGAATATCAATCGCATGATCGATTCCACGGCCGACCACGAGATTCTCAATTTTCTCGATGCTTACTCCGGGTACAATCAAATATATATGAACCCGGAGGATAAGGAAAAGACTTCGTTTATCACTAAATACGGCACTATTGTTATAACATAATGTCGTTCGGACTAAAAAATGATGGTGGAACTTATTAAGGCCTAGTAAATCAAATGTTCGAAGAACAAATAGGAAAATCAACAGAAGTTTATATTGATGATATGTTAGTTAAGTCCATACGAGTAGAGGACTATTTGAAACATTGGTGAGAGACCTTTGACATCCTAAGAAAGTACAACATGAAGCTCAACCTGGAGAAGTGTGTGTTCTGGGTCGGCTCGGGAAATTTCCTCACCTTCATGGTATCAAATCGGGGGACCGATAACAACCTTGATAAAATCAAAGCCATCTAAGATATCACAGCCGTGGATAATGTCAAGGTCGTACAAAGGTTAACGGGGCTCATAGCCGTCGTAGGGTGATTCATCTCGAGGTCCTCAGATATAAGTCATCGGATCTTCTCACTACTTAAGAAGAAGAGTAATTTTTCATGGACCCCCGAATGCCAACAAGCCTTAGAACAAATAAAATGATACATGTCAAGCCCGCCACTGCTTCACACCCCGAAAGCGGACGAGCAACTCTACTTATACTTAGCAGTCTCAGAAATAACAATAATTAGGGTCCTAGTTCGAGAAGAACAAGGTATAAAATTCCCTGTTTACTATGTTAGTCGGACCTTAGGTGAGGCCGAGATCAGATACCCACACTTAGAAAAATTAGTGCTTTCCTTAATAAGGTCCTCTAGGAAATTGAAACTATATTTCCAGTGTCACCCAATTTGTGTTGTAACTACCTATCCCCTTCGCAATATTTTGCACATTCCCGAACTCTCAGGTCGATTGGCCAAATGGTCCATCGAGGTCAGCGGGTACGACATTGAGTATCAACCCCGAACGGCCGTCAAGTCTCAAATCTTGGCAGACTTCGTGGCCGACTTTACACTAGTCCTCGTACCCGAGGTCGAAAAAGAACTATTACTAAAATCGGGTAAATCATCGGGGGTGTGTACCCTCCTCACCGACGGAGCTTGGAACGTGAAGGGGTCCGGGATGAGAATCATTTTGAAGAAACCCATGGGTAATATAATTAGATAATCTATCATAACTTCAAAATTAACTAACAATGAGGCCATGATTGTAGGTCTCGAGCTGGCCAAAACTTTTGGACCAGAGGTCATCGAGGCAAAATGCGATTCCCTACTTGTGGTAAACCAGGTCAAGAGAACTTTCGAAGTCCGAGAAGATCGAATGCAGAGGTACTCTGACAAGCTACAAGTAAATACAACAATTTAAAGGGTCGACCTTACAACACGTACCTTGGGAACAGAATAGCGAGGCTGATTCTCTTGCAAATCCGGGTTCATCGGTCGAAGATGACGAACTTAAGTCGGGACTGTCGTACAACTCTCGATATTAGTGATCGAAGAAGGCCATGCCAAAATAAACTCTACAAGTTTTACCTGGGATTGGAGAAACAAGTATATCGAATACTTAAAGAACAAGAATCTCCCATCAGATCCAAAGGAGTCGAGAACTCTACGCAAGAAAACAAAACGGTTCACTTTGGCTGAGGATGGAACGCTATTTAGGAGGATGTTCGATGGACCGTTGGCGATATGTTTGTGACGAGGAGATACCGACTATGTCCTTTGGGAGATCCGCGAAGGAACTTGTGGGAATCATTCCGGTGTCGAATCATTAGTTCACAATGTTATCAGAGTGGGGTACTACTAGGTCGATATGGAAAAGGATACAAAGGATTTCATTCGTAAGTGTTACAAAGGTCAAAGTTATGGGCCAATGATTCACCAGCCGGGGGAGCAGCTCCACTCGTTCTTATCCCCATGGCCTTTCATGAAATGGGGAATGGACATCGCCGGCCCTCTCCCATCGACCCCAGGTAAAGCTCAGTTTATTTTATTTATGACTGATTATATTTCTAAATGATTTGAAGCACAAGCTTTCGAGAAAGTCAGAGAAAAATAACTCATAGACTTCATTTGGGACCACATTATATGTCGATTCGGGATGCCTGCCGAGATTGTGTGCAATAATGGAAAGTAGTTCATCGGCAGCAAAGTGACTAAATTTCTCAAGGATCACAAGATTAAAAGGATTCTATCAACACCATATCATCCCTGTCGTAACGGACAAGACGAATCGACTAACAAGACCATTATTCAAAATCTTAAGAAGATATTGAACGACGCTAAGGGGGAATGGAGAGAGATATTGCCCAGGGTTCTTTGAGTGTACTGCACGACGTCGAAATCCAGTACGAGGGCAACACTGTTCTCTTTAATCTATGGTGCCGAAGCTCTTATCCCGGTCGAGGTCGGTGAACATAGCCTCAGGTTTCGATATGCAACAGAAGTATCGAATCACGGGGCCATGAATACGAGCCTAGAATTGTTGGATGAAAGACGCGAGGCTACCCTCATTTGATTGGCCGCACAAAAATAGGGGATCGAAAGGTCCTACAATCGAAGAGATAATTATCGACACTTTAATATTGGGTACTTGGTGATAATAAAAGTAACCCTCAACACTCAAAATCCGAATGAAGGAAAACTGGGTCCAAATTGGGAGGGACCATATCAGGTCCTCGACATCATCGGAAAAGGATCCTACAAGCTCGGCAGGATGAATAGTGAGCAATTACCGAACAATTTGACTGTTGGGGTACGACCTTTCCATTTTCATTTGTATTTTAATTTAACCAATTGCTGGTGTTCGATCAAGGACAATGGTGGATTCTGCAACACAAAGTATTTAGGTCTGAAAGCATGCGTTGCACTTTTTCCCCTTAGATTGATTTTTTTCCCAAATGGGTTTTTCCGGCGAGGCTTTTAACGAGGCAACCATTTTTCGTGCTAACTTAGATCAATTCAACATTATCTGAGGCTTCTTTACAATCAACCTCGAATACTGGGGGGCATCACCCTCGAATGTCAACTTTGTTGCAAGGAAATTACTTCATGACAGCAGGGTCTCAATAGGTAAATTTTGTAAAGGCCAAACCGTCGAATGAACCGTGCCCGTATTGGTTGCTCGAGCCTTGACATCAAACATGTACGCATGTATAATCATATATTAAGAGAAGTATCATTTCCTTGCCGAATATCCTATGCCTTAGAAAAATTTTACTTTACAATTTCGTACTCTCGATCTGTTGTGAGAACAGGCATAAGGGCCGACGATAACTGATGTTCGAACAAACTAACCCCACACTCCGAGACAGCCGTCCGAAAAATAGATGAGATCGAATTATCAAAACATTGAGATTATAAGACCTTAAAGGCAACCCTCAAATTTAATAGTCCACGGCCACCCCACTCGGGGACTGATACTTCGGGCAAGCTCGAATTGAAATGGAAAAATAAGCCCAAGAGACAAATCCCAAACTAAAAGGGCTAGGCCAAATTAACATGGTTCAGAGACGTCTGAATTCCTTAATAAAACAAGCCTTCTAATATTTCATAAACCGATTAAAAAGGCTATCGTCGGCAAAATTAAAAATGACTTCGATAATATCAAACCTCGAAAACTCTAATGAGTACAAAATTGTTTGAACTCTCCAACAATTCCTTATTTCATGCTAAGGAATTACAAACTTTATAACAAAGGAGAAAAAGGCACATATATTGTTTTTACAAAGGCCATATCGGCCTAATACAAAGGCCTAAGGGCCATTTTTTTATTTGAGTTCGAGGGATCGTAGTCGCTCAAATAAAACCTAAGGTTACCTTACTGTGAGTTCGAGCAAGCACTCACTCGATCGTAAGAACTATACTAGTTTGGTTTTAGTTAAATTTCCTAAGCCTCGAACCTATGAATGTAATTTCATAAGGCATAAAAGAAACAAAAATTTCATTAGGCATAAATGAAGTAAAGACAGGACGAAAAAAAGATCTTTTTATATATACCCAAAAGGTTATTCACAAGGGCAACGAGGCCCGATCAGGATTCCATACAAAAATTCAAAAAGAAAAATCCTAAGTATTTAATCTACCCTAAGAGCAGCATCTTCACCCTCGGGGGCGCTCTCGGGCCCACTCGTGCTCCCGGTGTCATCTTCATCAGAAGAGGCCAATTCCTTGGCTTCGGCTTCGAGCTCTTTCGCATTTTTTATCTCGGCAGTCAGATCGAAGCAACGAGCATGGATGTCCTCGAGAGTCTCCCTTCGAGACGGGAACTTGGTATGCTCGTCACAATATGTTCGAATTTGAGCAACATCAACAACTTCCTTTGACCGGGCTTGAGCGGCTTCAGCCTCAGACCGGTAGACAGCCACGATTGACTCAGCATCGTCCTTGACTATCTCAGCCTCATATTCAGCCGCTGCAAGTTCCGTGAGCAACCGAGCCACGAGCTCCTCAATTTTCTTGGCTTATTACAAGTTCTTCTCTTTCATGCCTTGGAGCTAGCTTTCAGCCGAGGATAACTGAGCTCGAGCAGCCTCCTTCTTTGGGGCAAGACGATCCATGTTTTTCTTCCATGACATGGCCTCCGCCTTTACTGCATCCACATCTTCAAGAAGTTGCCCGATTATCTCGAGCTTCTACTGGACCTGTGAGATAGAATTTTTAGCCGTCACTCCCGAACCGATGTCATAAGCTTCTAAGATTCTTATTACCTTCTCGATCAGTTTGCTTTGCTCTATCTGATCCGGAGCTAGCTCAACTCAAAGGCCCTTTGCTTCCTCTTCCTTTTGCTCACTGAGAAGCTTGAGGGCGTTTCTCTCCTCAGTAAGCCCTTGAATTTTTGTCTTATATCGGCTCAGTTCCCCTCGAGACCTAAAGAAGGCCTCATGATGGACAAGGCCTACACAAATAGAAGAAAGGGAATTAGAAAAGGGGAGAAGAAACACAGAATATAGAAATTTGTATTGACAAAAGAAGTTGGGGCTTACACGATTCAAAGCCTGTTGAGCCTCGCGAAAAATACACGATGCTCCCACCTCTTCCATCAGATCCTGGTCTTCCTCCTTGAACAGACCCCGAAGATAACTAGCCACCCCTACGCGGGTGGAAAGAACTCATGTGTCCTCCAAGATCGAGATGATGATTGTTCGTTTACACCAAGGGTCGACGCTAGGTGCCGAATACTTATTGGTCTGTCTAAAACTCAAAGAAGTCCCACCCAAATCTTTCCTGGGTATCTCCAAGTCACCTAGACCGGAGGTATCCTCGACCCCATTGAAGTAACCACGGTAGGGATACTACCCTCCGTGGGATTCTTCTACATAAGGAATCTTCATGGCCCGAGCCTCCTGAATCATCTCCGAGAATGAGGGGAGCAACAGGGAGTCTGCAATCTCTATTTCCCCAAGTGGGTCTCTTAGGGCATTCTCTCCACCTCGAGGAACCTCGGGGTCGGCCTCCATTACCACTTATGCCGCCTCCTCACCTCGATTTGAGACACCTTCGGCCTTTTCCAACTCGGAAACTTCGTCCAAGTCTCCTCCTGAGGCCCTATCAGCTCAGGTCAGCATATCTTCGTGTCCTACCGACTCAGTGGCCTTCTGAGCCTCGGTATTTGTCTTCACCCGGGCAACCAACTCGGAGTCATCTTCTTCTTCTTATTCTGCCTCCCTTAGGAGTTGAACTAACTCCATGGACTGGGGGATGATATTCTTCTTGGACTTACGAGCCGCTCTCTTTTTTGGGTCTGGCCCCTCGGAGGTCGAGGCTCTTTTCCTATTTTTCTCCTTTGCCGGTTTTCAGACCAGGAGTGAAATCTCTTCATCTGCTGATGGGGAGCCTCATGATGGCATCTTTTCTAAGACCTACAGAAAAGAGAAATCGAGTAAGTTCGGAAAGGCATTATAGCGAATCATCACATACAAGGACGTGACTTACCGTGATTTTTGGCATCCCACCCGCCCTTTGACATATCGTTCCATGCATGCTCGGCTTATGAAGATGTTGAGACAAGGATCGTGACCCATCTCTCGAGGTGAGGGACATCATTAGGCATCTAAGCAGCCGCTACACGAAGAAAAAATGCCGATAGGAAAAAACAAAGAAATAAAGAATCACAAACAGAATCTAACAAAGGAATCATACTTACGTTACATATTCCTCCTCTCGGGAAACAACAAGCTCTCAACCGGAATCAATTCCTAGGTCTTCACTCGGACGAACTGACTCATCCAACCTCCATCTTTGTCCTCATCTACGCTCAAGATGAGTGTCTTCGCAGCCCGACATTGAAGCTTTATTAACCCACCTCGGTAGAGTCGGGGACTATACAAACTTATAAGGTGATCGCGGGTGAAAGGGAGCCCGTCGATTTTGCTCACAAAAAATCGGAGCAGTATTATACTCCTCCAAAAGGAGGGGTGGATTTGTCCTTGGGTTACTTGGTATTTTCGGCAGAAGTCCACAATAACTGGATCGAGGGGACCCAGTGTGAAAGGCTAAGTGTAAACACTCAAAAACCGTTCCACGTGGGTAGTGATGTCTTCTTCGGTGGCCGGTATCACCACTTCTTTTCCCTTCCAGTTACAGTCTTTATTTACTTGCTTGAGGATGTTCTCAAATATCGATCATATGTATCTCGATACCGGCTCGCATCGACCGGGGACCGACGAGGTCTTCTCGATATGAAATTAGAGCTAATAACACACACCCCTCCCCCCCCCCATGGGAACGCACTCCTCAGGGCGTGACTCTACCACTGTTTTCTCGCCGACCGGCTGAGATAAGGAAGCGCTTTCTTTTTGTGGCACAGTCTTTAAGGTTTTTTCCATTTGGTTTTGAGGTTAAAGAAGAGTGAAAATGATAGTATTTTGTGTTTTGAGAAAGGATTAAATATGGAACTTGAAGATTTGCATGTGAGAAAATTGAAGCATGCAGAGATCTTTGAAGATTAGATCAGAAGAGATTGAAAGTAAAGTTTTGAAGAATGGAAAATAGACCTATTTATGGGTTTCATAGCGACGGTTCAAAGTTTCCAGTGGCCGACCATCAACTGACACACATTAAAAACCTGGGAAACTGTACCGACGGGACGTTTCAGTCACCTCTGTCACTTAAGTCACAGTGATGATGTCATGACAAATCGCGGGAAAGATCGAAGACTCGATTCGTTTCTTGTCATTACACTCCAAAAATTAAGGGAACTATATATATATGATCAAAATCGGTCCCACCTAATTTTGTTGATTAACCGAAGCCAGGATGATTGATCGAGGATCAGTCCCTTATTATATCAGACAGAGACATAAGGATAAGGTACCGAGCTCGAGATTCGAAGTACCAGTCAAAATCGAGACCAAACGGGATAGTCCGAATATGGAATAATAACGGAAAGTCGAGATATCCGTGACTGGTCGAGGATCGTGGCGGAAATCACGGAATGGATCAAATCAAGAAGAATTATTAGGCTAATCATGGGATTTCCTTCTGTAATTAGAATTATACCATAAGTAGAATTCCTCTACTATATAAAGGAAGGTTCTAATCATTTGTAATCATCGAAACCTCGCATATCAAAGCAATACAATACTTTTCTACCTCTTATACTCTTTTGTTCATTAGTTTATTTTATATTACTTAAATCTATTCTCAGCCGGTTCGAGGGCGATCTAGCTCGAGGAC
Organism: Nicotiana paniculata; assembly: GCA_005239505.1. Lineage (NCBI taxonomy): Eukaryota > Viridiplantae > Streptophyta > Magnoliopsida > Solanales > Solanaceae > Nicotiana > Nicotiana paniculata. Next base: position 16,025 of record ML318887.1, read on the forward strand.
TGAATTACATTTCAATACTGGTTTACTTTATTTCATTGCTCATTTATATCATTAATCATCGTATTTGTCAATTGACACGAGGTGAAATCACGTGTCTTTAAAACCACTTATAAGTTTAATTGGTATCCAACTTTAAGGGTAAACAGAAGTTAAAGTGGCCAAGTGTTATCCCCTCGGCTTGATTGATCAAACATGGCATGGGAGTGGCAAGGGATTTACATGATGGAACTCGGCACCTCCCTATGATGACTATGGTATCCTGTTGACAAAGTTGTACGACATGAGAAGGTGTTGATGGGAGTGGACTGTGGCACGACGGCATGTGGATAAGGTCTCAAGGCATGACAAGACCATGGCATTGGTGTGGCCATGGCTAGGCAAAGATAACGGGCATCAGAAGCTTAGCAAAGGCTGGAAAAACTAATGCAACTAAGGCAAGGCAGATGGGTGCGGGCAAGGTAGTGTCATGGGCGAGCTTGACAAGCGGCAATGGAAAATATGCGTGCAAAGGCCTGCTGCACGAAGGCTTGGCGCGAAGACATGACAGAGTTTTTGGCGCAAAAATTTGAAAGGTTGCGCCCATGTGCCACACACATGCAGGGTAGTTGGCCAGGTGGGCTACTTTCCTGTTTTTCAGCATTGTGGCTAAGTGGACTGGGGGAAGTTGTCTTGGTTGAAATTCGAAATTTGAAATCTCTTGCAGTTGGGGTTGTCAACTGCTGGGTTTTAGATAAGGCTGAGGCCAAAAACGTTTATCTATATATTGTTAGATAGGCAGAGTGGTTGCTGCCTTTGACTCCTATTGTAAGGCTCTGTTTATGTGCTTCTTTGTCGTACGAGTTTCATTACAAAGTTAGGAAGAGATTCCTGTAATTGTATGTCTTGTCTCATTTCTATATGTTGTCATAATCTAAGTGTTAGGACAAAACGTGAGGGAAAAAGAAAGAGGGTTGAGTCATTGTTGTGTGACAGCCGTGCAGTATCAATACAAAAAATATTGACCTTGTAACAACGAGCGTAGTTGTCTCATTTTGCATTGTTCGTCCTTTAAGTGAGGAATCTGAATTTTTCGTTTTGGCACAGAAAGCTCTTGAATGTAAGCGTCTTGTGCCTCTTTCCTCAACTTTCCTTTTGGCATGGCTAGATTTACTTATGCGTCACCGCCCGATCACCATGTGGAGAGGTGATTGGAATGACGTCTAAATCATTTTGGCACAAAAAACTCTAGAAGGTAAGCGTCTTGTTCTTGTTCCCTCAACTCTTTTTGGTATGACTAGGTTTACGTATGTGTTAACGCTCGAGCACCGTATGAAGAAGTAATTGGAATGAGGTCTAAATCACTCAGTTTCTACTTTTCCTGATTTGACACATTATTTTTACAGCATGGACTTGAGTCAATGCCCAGAATATCGTCAATATTTTCCATTAACTCTAGCGTCTTGTATTTATCTCGGCATGGTAAAACAATATATAATGAGACGATTGGCATTCAGGTTTTGGTATTTCGACGTAAATTTCAGTTTCCTCCATAATGGTCACTTCTTGAAGACTATTCTCAACTTCAAATTGCTGAGCACTAAGAACTTGAACAAAGTGACCCAATTGAATGTCCACATCTTGGATAGCATCAGAAAACTTTTCTTCCTCAGATTGACCCAATCCCCAAGGTTAGTTCATATTCACTGCTTCATCAAAGTTTTCATAGTTTTAGTTCATATTTTCTTCTTTTGTGAGGCTCTTCTTGTAGGTGGGTCAAATTCTTATTTTCTTGAAGGTGGAAAGGTTCTAACAATTTCTTTATTTTCTCCACTTTATTGCACCTATAAAATTCACCAATAAATGTAGAAGCATGATAGTAGAGGCTTGGGGGAATGACAAGATACATAATAGTTGTAACCATTAAAATAATTAGTTTACCACCAAAAATATCACATATATTCTACTCGACAGATTGAGAAGGTTCACACATATCGCTCCCAAAAATATTTTGACAATCTTGCCACAAGTTGGATCATCCACATTATTAGAAAAGATAACCAAATTGAGAGCATATCATCTATCCTACAATTTTTCATTCTATACCATGACAAGTTAAAAACAAAAATACAAAGTTGACTATGAATATTAACAAGAAACAATAAGAAAACGAGCTAAACACGTGAAAATATAAGAATATATTTTTTTCTTTTTCTTTTTCATAAACTCAAACAATACTCATAAGTTTAGACTAAAGTAAGTAGGCTTACTAACTAATAAATCCGACACGACAATTGTTCCCGGCAACAACGATAAATTGATAACATCATAATCCACTCCTATCAGATAAAAAGCGTACATGGTCGTACACAATATAATTTATCCAACTATTAGTAGGGATAAAAACCCACAGGAAAAAATATAAGGTCTAATAAGAAAATAAAAATATTGTCACACACTATATGTTACACCCCATGTTTTCGTACGTGAGAGTATGTCATAAGTCAATTGATGTAAGCTCAAAAATGATATCATCTTCGAAAGTACATAAATTAAAATAATCATGTTATCTTGGTGGTTACAAATGTTTAAGATCATGGATAACAAGTACCAAGAGGGTTGTAAGGCGTAGAAGCTAAACGAACTGAAGAAAATAAGCTTCGCCGACAGTTGACAAGTTGGGAATGTTATAACATATACTTTTGGGGTGATACTAGGGTGCTTAACATGATAAGGATGGTATTTTATGAGTTATTTTATTCATATAATATTCTTTAGTAACGTTTTAAAGTCAAGCAAGTTGTGGAACAAATGTTGCCAAAGGTCATCACAAATGACATTCATAAATGTGCTAAAAACTAGGTCAAATGTAACAAAACTTTCTCCCAATATACTTGAAATTACGGGATGATCCACTTACCAAATCTAATATCTATGAGTCTAGTTTCTAATGCATTAACCCATTTGTCGATTGATATTGGACTAGAGATATATTCGCGTTCTTGCGAGACCGGGAAAGCAGCTCCCAATTGGACCCTATAAGGCGATGGACAACCCTTGAACATTTAAAGGTTGGACGGCTCAATTTTTGTCATTATCGACCAAGGAAAGTTCCCAAACCCTCTCAACACCTATCTAACAGTTCTCCAACGTTACAAGAAGCGAAGGTGGTTTTACGTAGACCTAACCTCAAAAGATAAGCTAAGTGAAGAAAAGGGTAGCTATGGTGTTATGATGCCTTTAAGAGTGCTTGTAGGCTAAGAAAATCTTTGGTTAGAATTTATTCTAATTACATAAAGTAATTATAACACCCTATTTCAAGGGATTAATCTTATCTATGTGTTGGTTAATTTATTTGGATGAAAAATTACAAGATAGAACTTGAAGTTATATAATAAGGCGTTGTCTCTTATTGGACTATTTTGGAGTTGTGTATATGACTTCATATGGATGGAAATTGTGGAGAATAGCTTGGTTATAATGTTATTATTTTTTTGTTCTGGACAATATTTTGATGATTTTGTAATTAGGAGAAGAAGCGATCACACAACACCTAGAAGTTGTTCATGTCGTTGTTATATCTTGTGGGACTGTTTGATGTTACTCTTATGAGGGATATAAAGTTGGGATGTCATGTCAATATATTTGTTTATATGATGGACCAATTGATGGTGCTGTAAGTACATGGGACATGGGAAAATCCAAGATTGCCGCTCAACGTGTTAAATATTAGTTTTATTGGTGACGTTTGTGCACTTGTTATTGTGCACATTGATTGGTGTTGTTTGGATGTTGGGTGTGCTTTGGTGCTGAATGTATATAGTTGAAGGTTTTATATGTTCTTGTTATTTTTATGGACTTGGGAAAAGCAATAAAATTAGGGGAGATGCTGACCATTTTAATATAAAATAAGCTTGTCTTTCGTTGTATATAGTTGCATCTTTTGTTGCTTAACGATACCCTTATTATCGTTGTTATTGATTAAACTGATATGAAACAATTTCAACGTGGTTGTAGGACAGATTGTGATAAGGTGTTTTAAGGCTATCCCTTTTTTCCTTTTTGCATGATCCATGTGATACAAACAAAACGAGCAAACGTGCAACTTTCATAAATGACTCTATTCTTAGATATACTAGGGATGCCTATGTTCTTGATTCCCCATGTGTCCTATTATTATATCGTTTGTTCATTGATCTCAGAAAATATGTAAGTTGATAGCGTTTATTTCATGAGATTAACTGAGGATATTGATCTTATGACATCTTATCAACTTACTTCATTAAGAATTATATTCACTTCTACATGTACATTGACCCATGATCAATGGTATTATATATGTGTATATTATATATGGAGAAAGGTTACGATATTATACACACACCACCACCAGATCAACTATCATACGTTGATGATTTCTCCCACTGAGATCGTGATAATATGATGATATTCCCTCAGAGGCTTGATGATGTTATGTACGAATATACCTATGCATTATATGAAATTTATATCCATATACATGACACTATAAATGTTTTATGATTCACTAAGATATTCTGACTTATAGGTTGAGTCCTTTACTCCGTGTTTCTTTCATATCTCTTATATATTACTTTTCATGCCTTACATACTCGACACATTATTCGTACTGGTGCCTCTATTGATTGGGAGCCTATATTTCATGCTAGCAGGTACATGTAGACAGGCTGACAGTCCCCCTTCTTAGGATCCTTGCTCACCGAGAGTTTGTGTGCGCCATTTGATTTAAAATTTCTATTTGAGTTTTGGTACAATATTTTTTTATATATAGGTACGACAAGGCCCAGTCTCGTCCTTTATATAGTTGTACACTCTATTAGAGGTCTATAGACAACCCGTGTATAGTTGCATAGTATGTGTCCTTGCCGACTTCTATTTTTTGATATATTATTGTCCATAGCAGCCTTGTCGGCTCGCACTAGTGTATGCCGCTTATATATGTATATATTTTGGGCATGTTTCCCCACTATGTTATATCACATGATTCAACATTTTATTAATAGATATTTTGCATGGCCTACCCTTTTTCATGCTTATATCTTAGAGGTATGCTTAGGGGTGTTCGAAAGGTAGGGTTCGGGCACTCATCATGGCCTATTGGTTGGGTCGTGACAAAAGTTGAATCGGAGCAGTTCTGTCCTAGGTTTGTCTACAGATCGTGTCTAGTAGATACTTGTTTATAGATGTGTTGTGCACCATGTTATATAAAGAGGAATCTACAAGGCATTTAGAAGTCTATTACCCTTCTTTCATCTCCATATCATGTTATAGAGCTGAGTCATAAGGGTTTGCTACATGGCTTATGTTTGCTAATATACAGAGATGTTCGCAATTATGAAGATTATTGCTAGCTAGAGGTCTCATACAGCAATAGTTAAGAGCACTAATAGAGAGAGAGTTCTTGAAGACTTTGACCTATTTGAGGCCTTACCAGATCGTGCATACCAGATGTGCAAATTTCTAGCTTAAGACCCTAAGATGGAATATCAAACACACCCCGTGAATAGCATGCCATGGGAGTACTAAAAAGTAATTCTATAAGTTTCGACATGTAACAGAATCAAGGTGACGAGGATATGAGGTACCCAGTTAGTGAAGATTATCAAGATTTACAATTCAAGAAAAGAAATAAAGCATTATGAGTTAACTTCAACCATAACAGAGGTATGTACAATTGGCCACACAGATCTCAGTTATGCCCTATGAGAGCTAAAACATATTGTTTAAGAGAAGGATGGGATATCAGGATGCAGCTGAGATTAGAGTAATCTAAAATGGTGGATGGATTTTTAGCGTTAGCTGACATTTCTAAAGGATATTTCAAACGTGGTAACAGTTCTCCTTGTGAAACACCTAGATGGTGCACTCTAGAATAGTACTGCTAGATATAAATACTAGAATGTTAAAAATATTTAGAAGATAAGCACTGAAATCCTAGAATGGATAAATATTTGCTTCAGTATGGCTCCCGTACCTAGTAAAGAGAGAGTGTTAGGCGACCCGAAGAGCCAGTGGATGGAGCAAGGGGAGTTAAAAGCGAAAGAATGTTTTGTTTGAGTTTTCAAAACAAGGTAATAGACAGAAATATTAGCAGGAGAATAAGAAAAGAGTAAATGAAGCATTATGAGTAAGAGGTGATAAATGAGTGATAACAGTAAATCAAAATATGACGGGATGACATAGTCTATCATCAAGTGAAGGAAAAGACAAGAGGTGACATGCCTTTATAAAATAAAAGAGTATAAGCCATAAAGTGATATCCTTATTTCAAGAAATGAGTTGGTGACTCAAACATGATTACCAAAAGGAGAAGTTACATCCCGAAGTAATAGAAATGAGCATGGCTTATTGAAGAAGATAAATTGAACATGAATTAAGGATTGGAAGATTTGATATTAGTCGGTATCGAGAGAATTTCAAAAATAGCATTCCGACAATAATAGAATGGACAACAAAAGAATAACCTTTAATGTTCATTCAGGAAATGCTTCCCTAAAGCTAGAACTATGAGCAGAGTTAAGCTTAAGGGACTAAGTGTGCTAGTTACATTAGGTTTCACCCTTGTGCATAAGGAATTCAGTTATCCTTGGTACATAAGTTTTACCATAAGGCGAGTAAGGGTCATTGATGATGTGAAAAGACGCAAAAGATGAAGAGGTAAAACATTTATAGGTAAATCTTCATAGTATTAAATTTTAGTACTCCCCAAAGGGGGAGAGATGTGTGATATGGCATTAAGTTGGAGTTATGTGATTCGGGTAACTATGAAATAGTAAAGGAAGGATACAGTAAAAATTGAAAAGGATTGATCTTTCATTTTTTCAGATCCTACAATATGTTATGACTCCAGAACATTATGCAAGCACGATGCAGGGAGAGGCAGTAGGTTTCCCGCCCAAAGTGTTATTGATAAAAAAAAGTGTGAATAAACACTTGATTCATAAGGAACCAGTGCGAGATTATAGTTAAGACAAAGAAAATAACCGAATAGAGATTACGCAAAATATAGATATGAGAATGGACCAACAAATAGTTGGTACTTTATTCAGGAAGAGTCTAGTTATGGATAAACAGGAGGTTGCAGATAAATCAACAGATTGTGCAAGATAAACATAGTGAACCACAACATAGAGAATTTTGTCTCGCAGATATGACATCATAATCCTTGAGAAATATTCAGATAGGATTTGAGTAGTTAAAGGTACCATATAAGTGTTATAGAAATAAAAGAGAGTTCCATTGGGCAGATAGTCAAAAATTTCAGTTCATAAGCCACCCTACGAGCATAAGGGTGTGTAGGTAAGTAAATAAGGATAACTATAGGCGAGTAAGAACATAAAAAATTCCCTCGGGTATATAATGTAATAAGATCGCAGCTTTATAGGAGTCAGAGGGTCTCCCCTAAGTACTACAAGGACAGACTAGCTGAGGAGATAAGGAAGAAGGCTTCAACCTAGGCAGAGTAACTTGAAGAAGAAATAGTCCTGTAACAACAGTCTCACTACAATATTGTATGTATTCAATAAGAATATGGCACCTATCGTGGCCAATGAATGGGAAGAAAAAAATCATAAGTTATATTTGAGACCATATGAGTTACAGGAAGTTCCAGTATTTGTGGGCAATAAGATAAGCCAAGTATTCATGCAACTAGTGGCAGAATAAGAAGAAAAAGTAATAGCTTACATATAAAGAAAGAAGATAAGGGACGAAAGGAAATATATGGTGCAAGCAAGTTAAAGTAAGGTTGCGAGTAGTATAAATAGATAGGTGGAAGTTGCAATCTAGAGTATGTTAGAGCAACCATATTTGTAGCTAAATAGGAGTAATGATAAGAAACAGTGAGTGAGAAGGTGACAAGAATAGGTAAGTCCTCGGGATTAAGCCCATCAAAACAAGAGAGCTAATGGTTTCCGTAAGTTATAAAAATCCTAGTATAGCCTAAATGAAATATGAGGAGTCTAAGACTAGGAGAAATTATAAGAGATGAAATGCTGCCATGGTAGTAGAATAAGGGTATAATTGTAACAGATAGTGTAATAACCTGACCAGTCATTTTGAACATTCTCACTTCACTCTGTAGTTTGCGGGCACTATTATATTTTTATGGTATATTAGTACTTGTGTGTAAAATTTGAGTTCATTCTGAGTTGATTTGATATGTTTCGGCGCGAGTTTTTGAAAGTCGAAAGTTCGAATGTTTATTAAGTTTGATTTGAGGTGTATTTCATCGTTTCGATGTTGTTATGTGTGATTTGAGGCCTTGAGTAAGTCCATATAATATTATGGGACTTGTTGGTATGTTCGTACGGGGTCCTGAGGGGCTCGAGTTAGTTTAGGATAGATTATGGTTGTGTTGAACTCATTTTTCTTATATTTTGACGTCGTTTCTTCAAGCATAAATTGTACCACATTGAAAAATGAGCTCCAATTTTTGTTTTGATTAAAGCATTATATTTGTATCGCAATTATGGAGTCATAGCAAAGAAATCATCAAATTTGGACAACGTATGAGGATTTTATGATAATTTTACTAAGAATTGGGTTTCCAGATTGTTCTGGTTAATTACGAAATTACCACTGACTTCGTATTTAAAAATCTACATTATTCTCAAATATTGAAACCAACATATCTCCTTCATTATAAGGTCAAATAGAGTGATTCAAAAGCCTAACTTGACTGAAATTTCACAAGGAATCCATTGGAGTATCAAAAGCAAGTTTCGGGGATCGTTTGGCAAGCAAAAACAAGGCAGAACAGCTGGGTTAAAATACATAATATCGAATGTTTGTTCATTTGGTCATATTTTAAATTTGGGAGTTCGGATTTCGACAATTTTGGGCGGCGATTTTCACCATATAGATTGGGGTAAGTGTTTTATACTCAATTATGGTTATATTTCATGAATCCATCTTCATTTTTGGCATTTGATTGATGATTTCAAAGTGAAATTTGGGGGTTGTCTAAAATTTCATAAAGTGAATTTTTTATTTTTGAACATCGATTTGGAGTCGGATTTGAGTGAAACTAGTATGGTTGGACTTGTAATTGAATGGGTTGTCGGATTTTGTGAGTTTTGTCGGGCTCCGAAGCGTTAGCCCGGGTTTAACTTTCTGGTCGATTTTTGAAATTTTGTTAAAAATTCAATCTTTGTCGACTAAGTTTATTTCTTTTGGCATTATTTGATGTATTTGAGTTGCTTTTGGCTAGTTTTGAGTCGTTCAGAGGTCGGTATGTGCACGATGACATTTTTGGAGCATCGTTTGGGCTTGCTGGGTATTGGATTTGGCTTGTTCGAGGTAAGTAACACTTCTAAACTTGGTGATGAGGGTATGAAACCCCGTATAACATGTTACGCGTTTGATGTTGAGGTGACACACATGCTAGGTAACGGGCGTGTAGGCATGTACCGTATGAATTGTGACTCCTCTATTTCTGTGGTACTGTGTAGTTAACTGATCTTACTTTTAAGCATGAAAGTTCTACGTACTTGAGCTATTGAGATGTGATCCATGTTAGAAACCATGTCTAGGCTACATGCTTATCCTGTTGGGACCCACTGAGGTCATTTCTGTTGTTGAGTTATCTGCTTTCATTGCTTTATAGACTCAGTCATACGTATTCAGATGCATATCATATCTCAATCTCTGTTACCATTTATTTACACATCATATCATTATTTTGGGCTAGTTTTATGGCATTGTGAGCCTGAGAGACTGGATAGATTGATGACTGAGTGAGGTCGAGGGCCTGTTTATGAGTGACATTTATGGGATCGGACTGCACGTTGCAGCGGTTATACTAATTTATGATAGCGTTTGGGATGAAGGAGTCCCTCCAGAGTCTGCACACACTCCCACTAAGCGCGCTTGATTATATTGAGGGATGGATCTTTCCTGGACATGGATCTTGTTCAAAGAATTTATATACCTGGGGATGGATCTTTCCCACGGGCTGGATTTGGCCCTACTTAGTACTTAGTGACTATTGGTCAGTTGATATATATACTCCGGGGATGGATCTTCCCTGGGCCGGATCGGCCATATACGGTTCTGAGTGATTGAGCATGACGAGCAAAAAGAGTGAGATAGTGAGATTGAGTACTCTGAGAGTGTGAGAACATGATTCATCTCTGAGATATATGGCATTGGCATGCACACATGGCATACATGCATAGACATGCATTTTCCTCATGATGTAAGGTATCATGCAATTCATGACTTTTCATACATATTGATATGTGGGCATAGAGAGGTATTTCACATTTGCTATCTAGAATGAAAATGGAATATCTTATTTATTGTGGAAAGGATTTTTTGGAAAAGTTACAGTTTTCACTATCTTATATTTTTTGACGATTTCAGTAAAGGATTTGGATTTTCAGTAATATACTTGCAAAGTGGAACTATTTTCGGGAATTATGAAGAAGATGAGCATTTTAAATCCCGAATTACTTCTTTTATTACTTGCTTTACATTGTTATGAACTGTTTTTGGTTATTGGTGTTGGACCGGACCTATGTTCTAGCTCGTCACTACTTTCAACTTAAGGTTAGTTTTGTTAGTTATCGAGTACATGGGGTCGGTTGTACTCATACTACACTTCTGCACCTTGCGTGCAGATGTTGGCTGTTTATGTTGCTGTGATCGACGGGAGCTGGAATTGAAGATGTACCTGCGTTCCGGTTGTAGAAGCTTCTTTTTCATGGTAGCATTAGAATATAAAAATTTGTTTATGTACTTTACGAACAGATGATGTATTTATTTCATACCAGCTTTGTAAATTTTAATCTTAGAAGTTCATGATTTGTACTACCAATCCTTGGGAAATGTATAGGATTCAGATATTTTATTTTACTTAATTGTCTTATTAAATTTCATTGGAATTTGATAGTTGTTAATTGGCTTACCTAGCGAGTTAGGTTAGGTGCCATCACGACTAGTTGGATTTTGAGTCATGACAAGTTGGTATCTGAGCTATAGGTTCATAGGTTCTACAAGTCATGAGAAAGTGTCTAGTAGAGTCTTGAGGATCGGTATAATGATGTCCATACCTATCTTCGAGAGGCTACAGGACATTTAGGATATACTTCTCATATTTCTTTCCCTATCGTACGGTATTGATTAAGCTTGACGCGTAATTCTTTGAATTCCTTCCACGCATTCGTATGTGCATGTGAACGCTCGGTATCGGATGTGCATCGACGGCTTGTGATTTCATGGATGAGGTGCGAGATGTGATTTAGGTGTGCTGATGATGGGCCAGTATGGAGGACTTGAGGTTGAGTTTCAACTGTAGCTTGAACACGGGGATTTCGGTTGTGTGAGCACGTGCTTTTGGACTTATAAGTCCGATACTGGAATTCGTGTCTCATTGAGTGGCTGGACAGCTACGTGATGAGTATGATGTGACTGCGAGATATGTTCATATAGTTTGAATATGGCAAGAAGAGTTTGCATGATATGTAAAAAGGACCATTAGGTGCTTGATTTTTGTCTTGGTTTGACGTATTGGCTCAAGTTATGGGTGTGTTGAGGGATTTTTCATCTTGTTTAGTTATGGAGTGATGTAGATTTTCATGTCTTGTTGTGAGTTCAGACTCACGAAGGTTAAGTGATTACGTAGTAGTTATGACTGTCGAAGGGTTAAGATAGATGTCAGTTTGAGGCAAATCATGTGGGTTATCTTCTGCGGGGTGTCCTAAGGTTGCATGATCCCTATGTTGTTTTTGTAGGGAGTTCTTCTTTACCAGCGAATTATATTTTGAATGCTCAACTATGTCTAATAAAAGACTAAGTGGGCTTGCAAATATAATCCAGGGTATTATGCCCAGAGTCGATCCCACAGGGAGTTAATGTATCAAGCAAGCTGTTAGAATACTAAACTTTCACTTGGTGTTGTTTAAACTACTACAACTGAATGAAAGTATTAAAACTAGAGATTAACTATAATAAGGTGTAAACAATTGTAATAAAGGTCTAAGGTTATGGCTTCCCCCGTCGGTGAAATTCCTTCTCGGATACTTCTTTCTATCAATCATGAACACTCTATCTGCCATAAATCTCTCTCAAGTAATTATGAAAATTTACTAGAGGCACTCTCTCAAGTTACGCTAGCTAGATTGCATTACAGTTCACTTTAGATTGCACCCGAGGTATCGTTATCTCTAATCCAACCTCTAAACCCTCGGTTATGACTTTCATCTATACTCCGGGAGTGATGTTGTTCAAACAACTACGTAAANTATCACAATAAGTTCATCCCCAACGGCTCTAACGCCTGGATAAAGCAAGGCTAGGCCTGGTCTTAAGGCTCAAACACCTGGATAAAGCCAGGCCAGGCCTGGCCTTAAGACTCAAACGCCCGGTACACTCCTCTTCGCCTCTTGAGAGTATTTTCGACATATTTTGCATCCATTTAGCTCGGCTTCCATCTCCAATTCACCTACACATGAAATAGACTCCATTATGCACATACAAAGTGTATTTTTATCATTAACGCACATAAAATGTAAGGCATATAACGTGTTAAACCATGAATTCTAGCCACACATCATATGTGTTGCAATTTGAGTTTGGACCGCTTGTGGAAGTTGGATTGACTATTACAAGGGTTAATGCAAGATTTGCAGAGTAATTCACCTAATTAATGACCCAAGCCTCGGAGTAATTTACCCTATTAGGATCAAAGTTTTATTAATGAAACAGTAGGTTAGGAAAAACTAACTATCAAATAACTCTAGACAATCTATATGCATATCAAAATGAACTAATTGACCAAACGAATTCCTAGCCAAACAAACTCATAAGAAAGCAACTTATCAGTCATGATCTTCAAAAGGAATCTGACCAAGAACAAATATATGACTGTCATGGACATATTTGAATCTTAAATCTAAAACAAATTATTTGGCTACCTAATCAAGCACATAGACAGAATCAATTAACTAAATAGATCAAGGAAAAAGAAATGAGCATACATATGAAAACAGTGACAAAACCTAGGTTAGTTACTAACGAATTAAGCATGAAATACATTCAGGTTTTTTGATAAATCAAGGAAAAAGAGCACGTAAACAAACATGAGAGATCTGGGAGACAATAGAAGAAGAAGAAGAGAGAGAAAAAAAAGGAAGAAGCTAATCTAAACATGGATGCATTAATACAACAATGATTAGGCATGTTCATGTAATAATCAGGAAAGAAATAGATAGAGGAAAAGGGGGATATTACGGCGACTTGCCAGAGTTTTACCGGACCCTGGCGACCTTCAAAAGTGACCCTCACTCTCATGAATTGATGGCTCTTGTCAAAATCCATCGACTCATGTGAGTTTGAGTCACAGAGCCGCTTGGAGTTACCAATAGCACGATTTAGGGTTCCGCTAGTTTCAGATCTGAAATTACATATAACTGGGCAATTTTTTGTGAAAAAAATGTTGGGAAGGGATTGAGGAGACTGTAGGGATCACCTGGTGAAGTTTTGGTGGTCTTTAGAGAAGCTCTTCCGCCGGAGGAGATTTCCGGTGGGCGGAGGGTGGCGGCTAGGGTTTGTGGTTTAGAGAGATGAGAGAGAGACGGACAGGGGGGGATCTAGAAAGATCAATGGTTGAGATTGACACATATTAAACGGTGTCGTTTGGACTAAGTGGGGGTCAGGCCGGGTTGAGGGATTTACTGGGCTGGGTAGGTTGAGTGTATAAGGATTGGGCCTGGGTATTTCTTGGCCCAGGTCCGAGTTTTGACTTCCTTGAATAATTAAACTAATTAATATAATTAAGTTATAATCTAATTTAATCCAAAAATATAGTAACTAATTTAGACCTTACTTTTCATCTATTTACAGATTAATCAAGAATAAAACGACCAATTTTATATTCCAATTTAATCTATAATTTAATGAATAAAAATGATTAGTTTTGGTAATTAGTTATTAAAACTACATTACATTAAATAACCATCACTCGTCCATTATTCAGTTAATTATAACTTTATAGTTCTTTGATAATAGTGATGCAATTTTGAACAAATTTAAAAAGATGAATTATGTATATGCCAAAAAAAATACAAATCTTTCCCAATTAATCACTGAAAATAAAAAAAAATCTATGAAATTAATTTATTTATCGAATTTTGTAGGAGCACTTAGTAGGTGAAAAATCACATGCTCACAGCTTGTAATGTGGTTGCCAAAGAAACAAGATTATAGGATCAACGGGGTTAACTACGATACATAACAATTAGGTGGGTAAAATGTATATAGCTGGCTCTACAAAGAAATGCCTATATCATTTCCAAGACTGAATAAAACTACTATTTCGCTTTGCACACACACGGGGAAAATTCTAGACATCAAATGCAATGCATAGAATATCATACAAACCTCACACACACATGGAACATAGCTCACTCAGGATTGGATCTATCACGACACTCCAGTCAAAGAAGTTAAGCAAATCTTAAGAATTCATGATTTAAGGTATTTATCCTGGAGTCAAAAAATTGAGCCTAAGTGTCACAACCTAAGTACTGACTATTCTCAAGGCATCACAAAGTTTGGAGATACTGTTTCAATTAAGCCCTCAACCATGTGGTTACTACTCCTAAAAATAAAAACTACCTACACCCGGTTTAATTAAAACCCTTGGAAAAGAATCGTGGTCCAAAGAAAAACTAAAGGGGAATTACTACACTACCTAAAATAAAAATCTTTTTGGTATTTTCTTTAGACTTACTTCCCTCAAGAAAATTGTCTAATAGATCCATCGTCGGGAAAAACTTAATTTTTTTTAAAAAGATAAATTATTCCATTAATCTAACATAACTTGAATAGCATAGAAAGTCACCAGACAATCTCCTCATCCCACACTTAAAATTGTGCATTGTCCCCAATGCGCACCCATACATACAAGAAGGTAAAAAAAACTCCCTGGTAGGCCAAAGGTCGAAGCACTAGCATCTCATGGGGTACTCAGACTTCTCCCAGGCCTGGTCCTTCGTGCGGGTACCTCACATTTAGTTCCAACCATCTGGTTTGCTGTTGCATCCTTCCAGTGGCTTTGCATTCCATGCTCCTAAAAAAATTCAAAAACATTGACACTACAAAAATAATACAATTAGAAAAATAAAATTAAATAAAATAAAGCAGTAAAACTGGGTTGCCTCCCAACAAGCGCTTGATTTAACATCGCGGCACGGCATGAATCACTTTCTGCCTCCACTTCGAACTTATGAATTGAGCCCTCAATTTGGCATCAAGTTTTCGTTTATGCTCCAAGGGTAGTGGAACAAATCTAATTGGCTCAAGCAACCATTGTACTATTTTACACTTCTTGGCATTTAGATGAGGTATGTAGTCCTGTCTTTCTGGCAAGAAAAATTCCAGAATGTAGGCATCTTGTTCCTCATTCCTTGACTCCTCAATTGGCTCGGATGACTCTATTTCCATATCATCATCCAAGCACAATGTGGAAAAATGTTTGGAGTGAGGACCAATGCGCTCAAACACATGAACTTCAGGACTTTCAACATCCTCAACATCAATCACACTAGAGTCGATTAAATTTGAATCCTCAACGTCCCTGGTTGACTCTAGTATTACTTCTTCAACATCGGCATCCTCAAATTCTAGTTGGTTAGAGTGTTGGGTTTCTACTTTGGACCCCTCCATTGGCACCTCAATTTCCATCTCTAATGTACACTGCTCCTGGCTACTATCCATAATATTGGCATATTGAGCATTAAAAGTTTCAACTAGTTGACTCGTTTGAGCCTCCAAGTTGCGAATAGTTTCATCTTGCCTTTGTACCCGTAGTTGTATCTCCTCCTGTTGTTCCAAAAGGCACTTCATCATATCCTCGATCCTTTTCAGGTCATCATCACTGGGTTCTTTCTTTTTATTAACTTCACAAGAAAAAGAAGAACCATCAAACTAAGGGGTTGGGGGAAGATAAGAAAGATAAGCACAACTATGAAAGTGACCATCTTGACCACCACATATCACACAGATTCCACACATAAGATTGAGTTGGTGCACATAACTCGCTCTCGGGAATATTTTGATAATTTTGCTTTGGGTGGTTTCCTTCATAATATGCATAACGAGGATCAAAATTACAATTACCAACATCCAAACTCTCATAATTCCACGATGCCATGTTTTTCAAATTAACAAATACAACTAAAATAAAGAAAATAAAAATCACATACTAAAAACAATTCAACCTTCAAACCTAGTAATATGTACACCTACATCTACACTTGATAATACCGTTAACTCCCCGGCAACGGCGCCAAAATTTGATCACGCTCA
>ML318890.1:211-22106 GCA_005239505.1 Nicotiana paniculata
CGTTTCCGGTCGAGAAACGCTCTTTTATACTTTCCCACAAATCTTTGGCAACCTCCATATGTGATATGGTAGATCGTAGTATTGGTTCGATGGAATTTCTGATCCATGATACCAACAAAGAATTGATAGTCCACCAATCCTCTAAGTCTGACGATGTCTCTTTGGGCATCGTAATACTTCCGTCCACGAAGCCAAATTTCTTCCTCGCCCTCAGGGCTGTCCGAACGGATCTAGCCCATTCTTCATAATTATCACCTTTCAATTGAACTTGGGTGATAACTAAACCAGGATTGTCATTGGAAGTGATATCGTATGGTGATATCGTCTTCCTTTGAACTACACCTTCCTTCACAACGGCCTGTGTTTCGTCGGCCATAATTCAAGACAAAAAACACACTGTTCAAAAAAAGAACAAAGACAAATAATAATATTAGACAATGAAGAGTTCTTCAAAAGACTATGGCTCTGATACCATGAAAGATTTGATGTGGAAGACAAAGAACAATATTGGAGGAAAAACTCTTGCTCTTCTCATTAATTCCACAAGTATTAATAGACAAAGAAGTTAGAGAAATAGACAAAGAAGTTAGAGAAATAAGAGAAAACCTAAACCTAATAGGAGACCAAGACCTAAACAAGGAAAATAAATATACAAAGTAATAAGGAAAATAGGAAACCTAAACCTAATAGGAGACCAAGACCTAAACAAGGAAAATAAATATACAAGGTAATAAGAAAAATATTACACATTCCTAAGTAAACTCTAATTCTTTCCTTATCACTAATTCTTTCCTTATCAGTTTTATCGCAAAAAAAATAGTTTAGTGAATGACGAAGAGTGTTTGCACTTTTCATACAAAGATTTTAAGTGTATTTGTTGCTCATTATTAAATGACGAAGAGTAAAGATTATGAAATTAGGAAATATAATTAGAAAAAAAAAACCTTTGATTGTTTAGATTTTTAGTTTGAAATTTTACTATGAATTAATTTTTGGATGGTTAAGTGAAACAAAGAATATTTATTAAGCAATTTTTGCTCTAATTTAGAGAAGTTCTGATAGGGGCATTGTCACGACCCAAAAACTAGCATGTTGTGATGACGTCTATCGTAGTACTAGGCAAGCCGATATGCAATAACTCCAACACTTAACAGAAAAACAGATTTAAAACAATTTAAATAATAAAACTTCTCATAAACGGATAGAAAATCCAATACACAATGCGAAAATTCCCAACATCAGGGTGTCACTGAGTACATGAGCATCAAAATATCACAAGTCTGAAAAATACCGTGTAAGATAGTCCGAAACTAATCCAATAAGCGGAAAAGATAGGGAAGGAGAAACAAGGTCTGCGAAGCACCGGTAGCTACCTCGGAATCTCCAGAAGATCAACTGCAAAGTGAATCAACACCCACCGTGTCCAAAAATACCTGGATCTGCACACGAAGTGTAGGGGGTAGCGTGAGTACAACTAACTCAAAAAGTAACAAGACTAAATAAAGAACTGATATTAGCGACGAGCTTCACAGTTAAGGTTCTATTACAGTAATTTCACATAAGAAGGTAGGCAAATTTTCAAGTTCGACAATTAAGGCCAAAACAGTAAATTCATGTCAAGTTCAACTGAGACAGAAGATAATATCTCTCAAAAATTTCAAAACAGTGATATATGACAGCTGAAGTGCAACAATAATGAAATCAATGCATCCTCTCAGAGCAACAGTCACTCAGTCCTCCCATTCACTCTAACCTCACAATCACTCTTTCCTCACAACCACTCATTCCTCTCAAGCACTAGCACTAGGTACTCGACAATCGCACTAAGTAGGCACCTGCGCTCATTGTGGGTGTGTACAGACTCCGGAGGGGCTCCTTCAGCTCAAGATCTATAACAAGACAATCATGGCATATAACAATGAAACATGTTGCGGTGTGCAGCCCGATCCCATAAATATCCTCCCAATCAGGCCCTCGGCCTCACTCAGGCATCAACCTCTCCAGCCTCTCAGGCCCTCAGAAATCATGATAAGCAGCCCAAACAACAATGATATAATGCATCAATAATGAACAATAGAGATTGAGATGTAATATGAAAGTAAAATTGTGATTGAGTACAAAACAACAATTTAGTAGATAGTTCAACATGGACACAACCTCTGTGGGTCCCTACAGTGTCAACAAATGGTTTAAACATGATTACTAACATGATTTGTAGTTCGATTTCTCTAATACGTGAAAAATGTACGGATAAAAATAGATTATTCAACCACATAGTTCCATGGAATTGACCAAGTCACAATTCTTTCAGTGTACGCCCACACGCCCGTCAACTAGTATGTGTGTCACCTCAAAACCAATCACATAATACATAATCTAGGGTTTCATACCCTTAGAACCAAATTTAGGACTGTTACTTACCTTAATCCGAGAAAATCTCTACTATAACACACCCTCGCCTCACGAAACGGCCTCTGAATGCCTCGAATCTAGCCGTAAAAATTTGATATAATCAATACAGGCTAAAGCAATCAACTCCATAAGAAAATTCTAAGCTACTAAGCAAAAGTCAAAAATCGACTCAAAAGTCAGCTCACGTCTCGAAATTCGATAAAAATCACAAAACCCAAAAGCCCATTCAACTACGAGTCCAACCATACCAAATTTATCAAAATCCGACACCAAATCGTCACCCAAATTCCCAAATCAAACTCTCAAAATCTCAAGTCTCAAACTCCAAATTTACACCTTAAATACACACCAACTAGGTTGGAAAATCAATGGGGAAGCAAGATTATTGATAAAAAAGAGCACAACAGACTCATCTCAAGAATCCCCTCGAAAACCCTCTTAAGAATCGCCCAAATCGTGCTTGAAATTTTTTAAATGAAGTCAAATTCGTGAACCCTTGTATTTAACTTTCTGTCCAGCACTTGCGTTTTTGCGGTCGCTTAACCGCACCTGCAGTGTCGCAGAAGCGCCCAAATTTCCGCTTCTACAGTGAACCACTGGATCTGGCCTCCGCTTATGCGGTCCTTTCCCCCGCATCTGCGCAATGGGAGCGATATTGCCCATTGCACCTGCGCAAACGTGCGCTACTGCGCCCATCACTTCGCTCCTACGACCACGCACATGCGGAAAAGTATTCGCACCTGCGACCACTGTCCTCCCCAAGTCTGGTCGTATCTGCGCTCCTCAGCTCGCACCTACAATCAAAGCTCCGTAGGTCAGGTGTGGTTATACCAGCAGACCCCAACTTCAGCAACTTCTCAAGTTGGACTTTTGATCTGTTAACCATGCGGAATCAACCTGAGGCCCTCGGGACCTCAATCAAACATACCACCAAGTCCCAAAACATCATACGAACTTAGTGTAGCCCTCAAATCACCTCAAACAACATCAAAAACACGAATCGCATCCCAATTCAATCCTATAGAAACTAAGGAAATTCCAACTTCTACGAACGACGCCAAAACCTATCAAATCACGTCCGATTGACCCTAAATTTTGCACAAAAGTCATATTTGACATTAGGGGCATACTCCAACTTCCGGAATTGGAATCCGGTCTCGATATCAAAAATTTCACTCCCAGTCAAACTTTCCAAAAATCCAACTTAACGCCATTTCAAGCCTAATTCACTACAAACCTCCAAATCACAATATGGACACGCTCCTAAGTTCAAAATCACCCAATGGAGCTAACAGAACCATTAAAACTCCATTCCGGAGTCATTCACACATAGGTCAACATTCGGTCAACCATTTCAACTTAAGCTTTCAACCATGAGACTCAATGTCTCAATTCATTCCAAAACCTCACAGGATCCAAATCACCTACCCTGGCAAATCCCATAGCAGCTATAAAGTATAAAATGAGCAGTAAATGAGGGAATTGGGGCTATAAATCTCGAAAAGACCGATCGGGTCATTATATCCTCGCATTCTTAAACAAACGTTCGTCCTCGAACTTGTCTAGAAACATACTTGGAGTCCCAAATAGGTGTGGATATCCGCTCCACATCTCCCCCTCGGTCTCCCAGGTAGCCTCCTTAACTGGCTGACCTCTCCGCTGCACCTTCACTGAAGCTATGTCTTTTGACCTTAACTTTCGAACCTGCCGATCAAAAATAGGCACCGGCTCCACATCATAAGTCAAATCACCATCCAATTGAACCGTGCTGAAATCCAAAACATGCGACGGATCGCCGACATACTTTCGGGGCATAGAAACATGAAATATTGGATGCACACTCGACGAACTAGGTGGCAAGTCAAGCTTGTAAGCCACCTCTCCGATCCTCTGAAGTACCTCAAACAGCCCAATAAATCAAGGGCTCAACTTGCCTTTTTTCTGAACCTCATAACACCCATGGGAGAAACATTTAGTAGAACCTTATCCCCAACCATGTAAGAAACATCACGGGCCTTCCTGTCAGCATAACTCTTTTGTCTAGATTGCGCCATGTGAAACCGATCCTGAATCAATTTAACCTTGTCCAAAGCATCATGAACCAAGTAAGTACCCAATAGCCTAGCCTCACCCGGATCAAACCAACCCACTGGAGATCTACACCGCCTCCCATACAAAGCCTCATATGGAGCCATCTGAATGCTCGACTGGTAGCTATTCTTGTAGGCAAACTCCGCGAGCGACAGAAACTTATCCCGTGAAGCCCTGAAATCAATGACATAAGTGCGTAGCCTGTCCTCCAATATCAGAATAGTACGCTCGGACTGTCCGTCCCTCTGAGGGTGAAATGTTGGGCTCAACTCAACCTGGGTGACCAACTCTTGCTGTACGGCTCGCCAAAACTGCGTGCCCCAATATGAAATGATGGACACTGGCACACCGTGAAGGCGAACAATCTCTCGGATGTAAATCTCAGCCAAACGCTCTGAAGAATAAGTAGTCTCAACTAGAATGAAGTGCACAGACTTGGTCAACCGATCCACAATCACCCAAATAGCATCGAACTTCCTCGAAGTTCGTGGGAGCTCAACTACAATATCCATGGTGATTCGCTCCCATTTTCACTCTGGAATCTCTAGCCTCTGGAGCAATCCACCCGGTCTCTGATGCTCATACTTTACCTGCTGACAGTTAAGGCACTGAGCTACAAACCCCACTATATCCTTCTTCATTCTCCTCTACAAATAATGTTGCCTCAAGTCCTGGTACATCTTCGTAGCACCAGGATGAATGGAATATCGCAAACTGTGGGCCTCCTTAAGAATCAACCCACGTAGTCCGTCTACATTAGGCACAGAAATCCGGCCCTGCATCCTTAATACCCCATCATCCCCAACAGTAACATCTCTGGAATCATCGCTGAATCGCGTCCTTAAGGAAAAGCAAATGAGGATCATCATACTGGCGCTCTCTGATACGATCTTATAAGGAAGACCGAGAAACCACACAAGTTATAACCCGGCTGGGATCTGAAACATCGAATCTCATGAACCGATTGGCCAAGGCCTGAACATCAACTGCAAGCGGTCTCTCTCTAACAGGAATGAATACAAGGCTACCCATACTCGCTGCCTTTCTACTCAAGGCATCGGCCACCATAGTGGCCTTCTCGGGATGATACAAAATAGTGATATCATAGTCCTTTAGTAGCTCCAACCACCTCCGCTGCCTCAAATTTAGATCCTTTTATTTAAACAAAGTCTGGAGACTCCGATGATCTGTAAACACCTCACAAGACACACCGTAGAGATAATGCCTCCAAATCTTTATTGCATGAACGATGGCAGCTAACTCCAAATCATAAATAGGGTAGTTCTTCTCATGGTTCTTCAACTGACGTGAAGCATAAGAAATAACTCTACCTCCCTACATCAGGATACATCCAATACCGATCCGTGAAGCATCACAATACACTGTATAAGAGCCTAAGCGGAAGGCAAAACTAGGACTGGAACTGTGGTCAAGGAAGTCTTGAGCTTTTGAAACCTCTCCTCACACTCATCCGACCACCTGAAAATTGCACCCTTCACGAAGCGACGGTAATAACCGTCCAAGACGAGAAATATCCGAATCTCTGTGCTGTGGACGGTCTGGGCCAAGTCTGAACCGCCTATATCTTCTTTGGATCCACCTGAATCCCCTCGCTGGACACCACGTGCCCCAAGAATGCCACTGAACTAAGCCAAAACTCACATTTGGAGAACTTGGCATAGAGTTTCTCCTCCCTCAACTGCTGCAACACAATCCACAAATGTTGGGTATGCTCTTCTTGGCTACTATAGTACACCAGGATATCATCAAGGAACACTACGACAAACGAGTCAAGATAAGGTTGAAATACACTATTCATCATATGCATGAATGCTGCTGGGGCATTGGTCATCCCAGAAGACATCACGAGAAACTCATAATGACCATAATAGGCCCTGAATGTTGTCTTTAGAATATCCGAGTCCTGAATCTTCAACTGGTGATACCCAAACCTCAAGTCAATCTTAGAGAACACCCTTGCTCTATGAAGCTAGTCAATCAACTCATCAATGCACGACAAAGGATACTTTTTCTTTGTTGTTACTTTGTTCAGTTGCCTATAATCAATGCACATCCTCATCATCATTCTTCTTCACAAACAGAACCGGTGCACCCCAAGGCGACACACTAGGCCTAATAAACCCTTATCAAGAAGTTCCTGAAGTTGATCTTTCAATTCCTTCAACTCAGTTGGTTCCATACGATATAGAGGAATAGAAATAGGCCGAGTGTTTGGCACCAAGTCAATACCAAAGTCAAAATCCCAGTCGGGCGGCATGTCAGGCAAGTCTGCAGGAAACACATCTGGAAAATCTCGCATCACCGAAACAGAATCAATAGTAGGGGCATCAGTACCGACATCCCTCACAAAGGACAATAAGATAAACAACCCTTCCCAACCATCCGGTGGGCCTTCAAATATGAAAACTATGCTGGGAACATAGTCAAGATAACCTCTCCACTCAATCCTTGGAAACCTTGGCATCGCCGGCCTCACGATCTTAGCATGGAAATCCAGAACAACATGACATGGAGACAAACAATCCATACCCAAGATCACGTCGAAGTCCACCATACTAAGAAATAAGAGATCAACTCTAGTCTCCAATCCCCCAATAATCACTACACACGACCGATATACACAATCCACAATATAGTATTGCCCACTGGCATAGATACATGAACATATGAAACTAAGGACTTAGGGGGCATATCCAGATAATGAGAAAAATACGATGCGACACACGAATAAGTGGAACCAGGGTCAAATAATACAAAGGCATCCCTGTGGCATACTGATACAATACCTCTAATCATTGCATCTGAAGAAACGATATCTGGTCGGGCAGGAATAGAATAGAATTGGGCCTGGCCTCCACCTGATCAGCTTCCCCCTTTTGGGTGACCCCTAGATGACTGAGCCCCACCCTTAGTTGGCTGGGCGGGTGGCGAAGTAACTAGTGTTGAAGTTGCAGCCTAACTCGTCTGCTGCACTAGACCTCCTGGGTCACGAGGACACTACCCCCATATGTGCACAAACTCCCTGCACTCAAAGTAACTCCTCGGTGCTGATGATGGGGACTGAAGGAAACCCCGAGCATCGGGATAACTACTAGAAGGACCTGGCATAGGCAAACCCTGAATCAATGGAGCACGGGATGAACTCTGAGATGGAACGGAACTGATAAATGAGTGACCTTGATGAGAACTATATGAACCATGGCCGGATGATGCACCACGGTGAACTTGCAAGTCGTTTGAACATGCCTATAAGGATGACTCCTGCCGTGGTGGAACTGACCTCCATAAGGGACACCGCTGTAACCACCTGATCCACGAGGCTTCTTGGCCTCCTTCTCACCCCGATCCTGACTTCGGACATCTCTATCTACCGAGAAATGTCATCCACCTCATCAAAAGTAGCACCAGACACCCTCTCCCGAGTCATAAGCAACCGCAGCTGATATGTGAGGCCATCAATGAACCTCTTAATCCTCTCCCTATCAGTGGGAACCAACCAAACTGAGTGACGAGCCAACTCAGAAAACCTCATCTCATACATCATCACAGACATGACATCCCGACGAAGCTGCTTAAACTGTCTGCGCAGATCCTCCATGCGAGACTACGACACGAACTTCTCCAAGAAGAGAACGGAGAACTCCTGCCATGTAAGTGGTGCTGCACCGGCCGGCTTGCACCTCTCATAAGCCTCCCACCATCTGGAGGCAGCCCCAGAGAACTGAAAAGTAATGAAAGAGACCCCACTGGTCTCCAGAATACCAGTCGTGCGAAGAATCCACTGGCATTTATCCAAGAAGCCTTGAGCATACTCTGACTCAGCACCGCTAAATGATGGAGGAGGGAGTCTCCCAAATCTCTCAAGTCTTCTCTACTCATCATCAATCATAACAGGGACCACCGGGTCCTAAGCAGCTGCAGCCGATTGGGCTGGTAGTATCCCCGGTGTCTGAAGTCCCTACATCACCTGCTCTGGAGTACGGGCAGCGGGGGTATGAGTACCTCCCCCGGACCGATAAGTGGTTGGTGCCTCCTGAGCCGAAACCACTTAAGCAAGGCCCGTGCAAACAGTCAATATCTGGGCCAAGGCCTCCCAAAGGCCTGGAATCACGATGGGCACAATGGGTGCCTGAGCTAGCCCCAGTGGCTCGGCCACATATGGAACCTGCTCCTGAGCTGGAGCAACTGTAAGATTTGTAGGTGCTGCCCTAGCTGTTGTACGATCTGCACCTCTACCCCTGTCCCGGCCCCTACCGCAGCCTCGGCCTCTCGTGGCCCTAGCTGGTGGTACTAGTAGTTGTCCTTTCTGTCCGGTAGCACGTGTCCTCACCATCTATGAGAGAATAGAATACAGAAGTTTAGTTACCGGAATCAACAAATCCGCACGACAAGAATACAAGAATATGAAGTTTCATAAGGGTTCAGGAACCTCTCAAAGATAAGTACAGACTTCTCTGTACTGATCTGCATGACTCTTGTAAACTTGCTCATGACTCGTGAGACTTATGTAACCTAGACTTTGATACCAACTTGTCACGGCCCAAAAACTAGAATGTCATGATGGAACCTATTGTAGTACTAGGCAAGCCAACATTTATGAAATAACTACAAAACTTAACAAAAAATGGATTTAAAACAATTTAAACAATAAAACTTATCATAAACAGATAGAAAATCCAAACCACAACGCGGAAATTTCCAATATCAGGGTGTCACTGAGTACATGAGCATCAAAATATCACAAGTCTGGAAAATATTACCTAACATAATTCGAAACTAATACAATAAGCGGAAAAGATAGGGAAGGAGAAACAAGGTCTGCGAAGCGCCGACAGCTCCCTCGGAATCTCCAAAAGATCAACTGCGAAATGAATCAACACCCACCGTGTCCAGAAACACCTGGATCTGCACACAAAGTGCAGGGTATAGAGTGAGTACAACCAACTCAGTAAGTAACAAGACTAAATAAATAACTGAAAGTAGTGACGAGCTTCACAATTAAGGTCCAATTACAGTAATTTCACATAAGAAGGTAAGCATACATTCAAGTTCGACAATTAAGGACAAAACAGTAAATTCGTGTCAAGTTCAACTGAGACAGAAGATAATATCTCTCAGAAATTTCAAAACAACGATATATGACAGCTGAAGTGCAACAATAATAAAATCAATGCATCCTCTCTGAGCAACAGTCACTCAGTCTTTCCATTCACTCCAACCTCACAATCACTCTTTCCTCACAGCCACTCATTCTTCTCAATCACTCAGCAATCGACACTCGACACTCGCACTCAGTAGGTACCTGCGGTCACTGGGGGTGTGTACAGACTCCGGAGGTAATCCTTCATCCCAAGCTCTATAACAAGCCAATCATGGCATATAATAATGAAACATGATGCGGCGTGCAACCCGATCCCATAAATATCCTCACAATCAGGCTCTCGGCCTCACTCAGTCATCAACCTCTCCAGTCTCTCGGCCTCACTCAGTCATCAACCTCTCCAGTCTCTCGGGCTCTCAGAAATCATGATAAGCAGCCCAAACATCAAAGATATCATGCATCAATAATGAACAATAGAGACTGAAATGTAATATAAAGTAAAATTGCGATTGAGTACAAAACAACAATGCAGATAATTCAACACGTACACGACCTCTGTGGGTCCCTACAGTGTCAACACATGGTTTAAAAATGATTACTAACATGATTTGTAGTTCGATTTCTCTAATACATGGAAAATGTACGGATTAAAACAAATTATTCAACCACACAGTTCCATGAAATTGACCAAGTCACAATTCCTTCGGTGCACGCCCACACGCCCGTTACCTAGCATGTGCGTCACCTCAAAACCAATCACATAACACATAATCTGGGGTTTCTTATCCTCATAACCAAATTTAGAACTGTTACTTACCTCAATCCGAGAAAATCTCCATTACAACACACCCTTGCCTCGTGAAACGACCTCCGAATGCCTCGAATCTATCCATAAACAATTCGATATAATCAATACAGGCTAAATAAATCAACTCCATAAGAAAATGTTAAGCTATTAAGAAAAAGTCAAAAATTGACTCAAAAGCTGGCTTCTGAGCCCATGTCTCAAAATTAGATAAAAGTCACAAACCCGAAAGCCCATTCAACCACGAGTCCAACCATACCATATTTATCAAATCCGACACCAAATCGTCACCCAAATTCCTAAATCAATCTCTCCAAATCCCTAGCTCCAAACTCCAAATTTACTCCTTAAATACAAACCAACTAGGTGGGAAAATCAATGGGGAAGAAAAATATTGATCAAAAAATGAGCACAAGGGACTTACCCCCAGAATCCTCTCGAAAACCCTCTCAAGAATCGCACATACCGTGCTTGAAATTTTTTAAATAAAGTCAAATTCGCGAACCCATGTATTTAACTTTCTGTCCAGCACTTCCGTTTTGCTGTGTTTCAGAAGTGACCATATTTCTGCTTCTGGGGTGAACAACTGGAGATG
Source organism: Nicotiana paniculata (assembly GCA_005239505.1). Classification (NCBI taxonomy): domain Eukaryota; kingdom Viridiplantae; phylum Streptophyta; class Magnoliopsida; order Solanales; family Solanaceae; genus Nicotiana; species Nicotiana paniculata. The sequence continues at coordinate 11,237 of ML318890.1, forward strand.
GACTCCGCTTCTGCGGTCCTTTCCCCACATCTGTACAATCGCAGGTGCGGCATTGCCCATCGTACCTATGCAAACGTCCGCTTCCGCGCCCGTCACTCCGCTCCTACGACCACGCACGTGTGGAAAAATCATCGCACCTGCGACCACTGTCCTCCCCAAGCCTGCCGCATCTGCGCTCTTCAGCTCGCACCTGCGATCAAAGCTCCGCAGGTGCGATTACACCAGCAGACCCCAAGTTCAGCAACTTCTCAAGTTCAACTTTTGATCCGTTAACCATTCAGAATCAACCCGAGGCCCGTGGGACCTCAACCAAACATACCACCAAGTCCTAAAACATCATACGAACTTAGTCGAGCTTTCAAATCACCTCAAATAACATTAAAAACACGAATTGCGCCCCAATTAAAGCCTATAGAAACTAAGAAAATTCTAACTTCTACAAACGATGCCGAAACCTATCAAATCACGTCCGATTGACTCCAAATTTTGCACACAAGTCACAATGGACATTACTGACCTATTCCAACTTCCGGAATCGGAATCTGTCCCGACATCAAAAAGTCCACTCTCAATCAAACTTTCCAGAAATCTAACTTTTGTCATTTCAAGCCTAATTCCACTACAGACCTCCAAATCACAATCCGGATACGCTCCTAAGTCTAAAATCACCAAACGGAACTTACGGAACCATCAAAACTCCATTACGAAGTCGTTTACATATAGATCAATATCCGATCAATCATTTCAACTTAAGCTTTCAACCATGAAATTAAGTGTCTCAATTCATTCAAAAACCTCACCGGACCCGAACCAACTACCTCTACAAATCCCATAGCAGCTATAAAGTATAAAATCAACAGTAAATGAGAAACGGGGCTATAACTCTCGAAACGACCGGCCGGTTCATTACAGGCATACGCTCCAAATGAACGCCCAGAACGTCGAGGCTTATGCCTAGGCAAGTATCCAAAATATTAAGGCTTACGTCCTATGATACTTACATCCTGCCAGTATACCTCCATGCATTTTGATACGTTTCGTCCCAGGGTTTCCACATGGCTCGCCTAAAAAACACCTTTTAAAAACACTTTGAATCATAAATACTATTTGTAGAACACTACTGAATCATAAATACTATTTGTAAGGAAGAAGCCTCCCAATCTGCCGCAGAATCTGGGCATGTGATAGAGTAGCCACTAAAGAGAAACATAGCATACCCCACGTTGTCTGTGACCTGTCTTTCAGCTCTTTTCAGATTATAGCAGGAGACCAGACCATGCAAGTTAGTTAAGGTGACAACGAGCTCGACTCACTGACAACTATTTAAATAATTCTTCAATTTTAATTTAGATGAAATAGTTTAACTCGATACATAATTTAATTTAAGAAAAAAATATAAGATATTTGAAATTTATGATCATAAAAGCTTAAGGAATAAAAGTTTTGTGGGGCTATGACACTTATGTGATTATGAAAATTTCTCATTAACGATAAAATGGATAAAATGATGAGTTTGAAGTTGAATTATTTTTAATGGTATAAATACATCATTTTTTTAAACGTATTAATAAAGAAAATATGTTATATAATTTAAAACAGAGGGGTAACTTTTAGTATTTAAAAACAATGAAATTCTTGCACACAAATACACACCAATAAATCTCAATAACTACTCCCTCTGTTCTAAAAAGATAGTCTTAATCTGATTTGACACATTTTAATAACGAAAGGAAGACTTTTGAGATATGTGATCTTAAATAAATCATAATATTTGTGTGACTTTTAAATCTGCTATAGTATTTTTGTGACTATAAATATTTCATATAAGGAAATTTTGAAAAGTGTCATTTTATTAACACATATTAATAAAAAAAGTAATGTCAATCTTTTTGAAACCACAATCAGAAAAATCATTTATTACTACACGTACTCTTCCAATATTTTATTGGCAGAATACATAATTTATCTCGTAACCATGAGATTAAATTTCTATGACACACTGCTCGATTACGGGCAACTTTTTACAGAACTTTTTAAGTGTGTCTAAACTCCTATGGATAAAACGTGATTTAAGAGGTAAATTATGTAGATAAAGATTGGTAAATTTTATATCTAAAAATTCTTTAATACTCTCTCCATTCTAGTTATGTTGTAAGATTTTTATTTTAGTCCGTTTTAAAAACAAGTTTTCTGAATCTGAAAATACATAAATTTTTAAGTTTATTCTCAATAATTTTTTTAAGTTACTCAAATATTACAAAATACTTTAAATCACAAGTTTCAAAGGTTTTATAACCGTATAAATGTTACGATATATTTACAAATACAAGTTTCAAAAGTCTTCATTTTTTTCTTAAACTCAAGCGTTGTCATATAAATAAGAACGGAGTGCAGTGACTAATCCGGAATTCCTCCAAGGATAGTGTTCAACTTGAAAGAAGTAAAATAATTCCGATAAAGGGGGTTCAATCTATGTTATATACTTTTAATGTCTAATATTTTACCTATATAAACAATATAATTTTCGACGAAGGGTGGCCAATTGACCATATCCTTGATAGGATGTAGTTTCACCCCTAACAGAATGAGTATTAGTAGTATTTTCATTTTATCCTCACGGGCAATAGAGGCGGAATTAGGGATTGAAATTTATGAGTTCGGGATTCTAAATTTTTTAAGTTATTGAATTCTAATACTAATTTATACATATTCAATAAATTTCCTAAGACAAACATATGTTTTGAACCAAAGCTATTGAGTTAGACCGAACTCGTAGGTTCGACTCTCCCTCCGCCCTTGATGGACATGTTCCTACAGCTATATAAATATACCACAAAATTTAAGATTATAAGTTCTAAAAGTACTTTTTAATATATATGTGGGGAACTTCGAGTTCAATTAAATAATACTCCATAATAGTGTACTTATCAAATAAAATATGCGATATTCCACAAGCCAACATTATATAAGAAGGCCAAAAAGGAAAAAGAAAGTAAAAAAAAACTTCAACTCTATTAAACTGATCACAAATCTTGAATAGCAGCTTACTCCCACTCCTCCATTGCCAAATCTCCAATAGCAGCATCTAAATGTAAACAATCTCCTTCATCATTTCTCCATTTTTATCCTCCAAAATTTCATAAGTGGCTTAAATAAAGCCTCCATTTTAATTTTCTGTAGTTTCTTGATCTGGTGTATCAATGGCTGACATAGTTAAACAGATCTTGGCAAAGCCAATCCAACTAGCAGACCAAGTAACAAAAGCCGCAGACGAAGCAAGTTCATTTAAACAAGAATGCGCAGATATCAAATCCAAAACAGAAAAACTAGCATCACTTCTCCGACAAGCAGCACGCGCTAGCAACGATCTTTACCAACGACCAACGAAACGGATCATTGAAGATACTGAGCAAGTCCTCGAGAAGGCGCTGTCCATCGTCGTAAAATGCCGAGCCAATGGGCTCGTGAAACGAGTCTTTACTATCATCCCTGCTGCTGCTTTTCGAAAAATGACTTCTCTGTTAGAGAATTCAGTTGGTGATGTTTCGTGGCTACTACGGGTTTCGGCATCAGCCAATGAACGTGCTGATGAGTATTTGGGGCTGCCACCAATTGCTGCTAATGAACCTATATTGTGTTTGATTTGGGAACAGATAGCGATTTTGTATACGGGTTCGTTGGATGAGAGATCAGACGCAGCTGCTTCGTTGGTTTCGTTGGCTCGGGATAATAATCGGTATGGGAAGTTGATCATTGAAGAAGGTACGTTTGTAATTTTCGTCTAAAAGTTTTGAACTGTTAGACAGAGAGTACACTTGTAACTAGTTGGTTATATTAGCTAGTTGCCTTTTTTGAAGTCATTGTTTAAATCTTGTCCCCTCATTTAACTTAGTGGGTTAATTGACTGCAAAATTGAAAATTATCCAACTAATTTTAAAGGCAAAATTAGTCGATTGAGCTAACCAGGATGTATTTTAAAGAGTGGCATCAGAAAAGGCCATACGGTGCAAATAATCTAATCATCTTTCTAACATGTTCGTCACGTGTGGGCTTAATTCTTTTTTATGGACTAGATGTAAAATAACTCAAATAGGCGCCCATCCAATATCATAAACTAAAACTAGCTATATATATACATATATATATATATATGTATGTATAACTATGTGTAATCTATGTATAATTGTGTATAATCTATATATACAAGCTAAAAAAAGTAAAAATTTAATTTGGGCGGCTATTTGTGTAACAATCACTTTTTGGCGGTGCTGGGATTTGAACTTAGGACTTCTGCCTACTTTGATGCCATAGTGAATTGTATGACCATCTTACTGAAAATTTTAAGATATTAGAACTTTAAGAAAAACTCTAAGCCATTAAAAAGAGTGGAACTGTATTTAATTATATTATGTCTCAACAGGTGGAGTCGGACCGTTGTTGAAATTGTTGAAGGAAGGGAAATTGGAAGGTCAAGAGAATGCTGCTAAGGCAATTGGACTTCTTGGAAATGACCCTGAAAGTGTCGAACACATGGTACATGCTGGTGTTTGCTCGACGTTTGCGAAAATCCTCAAAGAAGCTCCAATGAAAGTTCAGTCAGTAGTAGCATGGGCAGTTGCTGAGCTCTCTGAACATTACCCGAAATGTCAAGATCTTTTTCAGCAGCATAATATAGTCCGGCTACTGGTTAGCCATCTCGCGTTTGAGACTGTCCAAGAACATAGCAAGTATTCTATTGTCAGTAAAGCCACTTCGATTCACGCTGTTGTTTTGGCTAGTAATAACAATAGTAATGTGAATAGCACGAACAAGGTGAACGACGATGATGACAGAAATTGTAACACTCCACATCCTTTAGGAAATAAGAAGCCGAATCAGATGCATAATGTGATTACCACCACTATGTCAATGAAAGGTCTAACAAAGGCGTATCAGCAAAATCTTGTCAATGGTGTGAACCAGATTTTCAATCAGGGAAAGATTAAAGGAAACAACGGTGTGAAGCAAAATCATGTCAATTATCAACATCAGCATATTGTTTCGTCGAATGGGGTGAGTAGTAACAAAGGTAGGGAAAATGAGGATCCTGCTACCAAAGCTTATATGAAGGCGATGGCTGCACGAGCATTATGGCAACTCGCCAAGGGAAATTCCTCTATTTGTCGTAGCATTACTGAATCGAGGGCGTTGCTTTGCTTTGCAGTACTATTAGAAAAAGGAACTGAAGATGTTAAGTACAATTCGTCGATGGCAGTAATGGAGATTACATCAGTAGCAGAACAGAATGCTGATTTGAGAAGGTCGGCATTCAAGCCTAATACAACAGCATGCAAAGCTGTTGTTGATCAATTGTTAAGAATCATTGAAAAAGGAGATACAGATTTGCTTATTCCGTGTATCAAAGGTATCGGGAATTTAGCTAGGACTTTTCGAGCAACAGAGACGAGGATGATTAGTCCATTAGTAAAGCTGCTCGACGAAAGAGAAGCAGCAGTTTCTAAAGAAGCTGCTATGGCCCTAACGAAATTTGCTGGTTCAGATAACTACCTTCACTTGGATCATTCAAAGGCAATCATAAGCGCGGGCGGGGCAAATAAATTGATTCAACTTGTTTACTTTGGTGAACAGAAAGTTCAGACTCCAGCATTGCTTCTACTATGCTACATTGCGTTGCACGTTCCAGATAGCGAAGCGCTTGCTCAAGCCGAGGTGCTTACAGTGCTCGAATGGGCTTCGAAAAATACCTACTTGAGCCAACATGAAAAAGTTGAGAAATTGTTGCAGGAAGCAAAGAGTAGGCTGGAACTTTATCAGTCTAGAGGATCAAGGGGATTTCATTAATTGTAACAGTGACTAAATAATGTGCAGCATTTGTATGTTATTAGATCAAATTTTCTGTTTACTTGTTTTGGATTTTGTTTCGATTTCCTTTAGTCACGAAATGTACATAAGATGCATCCTCTTAACCTTGTACCACTTGTGTAGAATAAACCCCTAATTATATCACCATTGCTCTGTTGTAATTTCTAGTTCCAGAATCTTTATTATTGTAGCTAAGACACAAAAAGCTCTTATTTTTCGAATTAAAATTTAATGTCTTCTTAATTATATTAAGACGTTGTTGTTGTTGTTGTTGTTTCTATATTTTGATTTTGTCCGGGGTTTAACAATAAACTTTTTAGTCTAACTAGAGACTTGTATGTCAGTGTACAAGTAAGTGTTAGATTTGAATTGAGGCCACTAATTTGAATTTATATCGCGTAAGGTCCATAAAAGAGGAAAGAGCTCGCTACCTCATCCGTTTTAGGAATCAGACAATTAAACTGTAACCCTTGGTGGTACCAAATGGGCGTTGAAATAAAGGGCAGAAGTTATAGCTTCTGTAAAGGTGGAGTCATAATTTGAAGTTTATGGCTTCGGAATTCTAACACTTATAAGTTACTGGATTTGTACATTAAATAATTATTATACTTTAAATAAATTTTTTAAGACACACAAATTTTGAACCAAAGCAACTAATATCCTGTTTGGCTGGCCAAGTGTTTTTTTGCAAAAATTAAGTTGTTTGGCCAAGCTTTTAGAAGGAAAAGTTTTTGAGGAGAAGCAGAAGCAGCAGTGTTTTGAGAAGCAGAAAAAAATAGTTTCTTTCCAAAAGTAATTTTCTAAGAAACACTTCTGAGAAAAATAACAATTTTTAAAAGCTTGGTCAAATACTAATTACTGCTCAAAATTGCTTTTCGAAGTAATTAGTCAAACACAAACTGCTTATCACCAAAAATATTTTTTTGAAAAGTACTTTTAAATAAGATATTTATTAAAATAAACTGATTTTTAGAAACTTGGTCAAACAAGCTATAAGTTCGAGAGAACTTGTACCGTCAATGCTTGCTAGCCAATGAGCTTCCGAGGCCCAGGCTGGAAGTAGACATTTCTTAACTAACTTTCACAAATACAGTTGTTGTTTAATAGGTGGGGTGGCTCCAGAATCCACAAGCCTTATAATTAAAGCCAGCTTTGACAGATTCGATGTTTAACTGAAATATCGGCTTTCAAAATATATTTCTTAACTGTTTCTCCATGATTTACTGAAATGCAATCTCAAAATTATATATTTCTAACTCAAGATAATTTTATGAATTTTAGGAATATGAAATATAGAGAACTTTTAGTACTTTTAATTTTTTTTTTTTGTGTGTGTATAATGTTGTCTTGAAAAAATTTAAATGCGAAAATATTGGTGTTTAACCAAAGAATTAGACTCCTTGACTAAAACTTATTTTTAAGATGAACATGGGTTACTGATAATCAAGGAAATGGAGAAAAATGAATAACAAGCAATATTGCAGAAATATAGAATAGCGAAGTCAATTATATTCGAGAATCAGATGCCTTTAGAAGTTGTATTCCCTCTCTTATATGAGATTTTTATAACGTACGACTCTTGCTATGGTTGCTCATTAATGACTAATTATGACATTAATGAGGCGTTACAAAGGATAACGGTAATTGGGGTACAGTTACATAACGTTCAAGTAATCAATTGTGGGTCTTTGAATCTGCCCGTAGCTTTGTCTAGATTCATTCTGACCGTGCCTCTTCCCTGTTTTGATCAGGCTGAGTTTCCCGTGGCTGATAAGCACGAGGGTTTACTGAATCGTCCCTCTTTGTTCCGTACCTCTTCAAAGAATCACATCTAGCTGTCGCGTTTTCCTGTGTCCATGTGACTCACAGAGTTGTCAAAAGCTGGCTTACGTGTGAAACTCTTTTTTTACCAATATAGATAGTCCCCTCGCTTACCATATATTTAATGATTAATATTTGGTAAGTGGATATTCATTTATGGCGGGAATATTTTGCCGCCGCTTTTCCTTGAATCATTGTATCCTTCTCTGCACCATAGGCGTCGTTTGTCACTTCCATTTAATGCTCATACCACGTGTCCTTTTCGGATTGGTTCTGCATTTACTCGGCACCTTTTAGGGCTTTTTGCGGCTGTGCCAGTCCTGAAGTGACATCTTCAATTATGACTTTTCATCATTATTTTTCTTTTTTTTTCCCATGTTTAACGGTTGTCCTCAAGTATAAATACCTTTCTTCTTTTCTTTGCTTCCACGAAACACTCTTCTAACTTTGTCTTTTGTAAAGAACCGTCGTCTTGCCTTTGTAAACATGTCTTCTTCAAACCAACCTCAGGGAGTAATAGATATTGAAAGTTTAACGCCATCTTCTGCTCCGACTAGGAGTCGGAGGGGTGGTAGATTTAGAAGTCTAGGATCACTCCTTCGAGGGGCTCCTCTTCTTCTCAGATAGTTACTTCTCCTTCCACTAGATCTCTAGTTTCTCCAAGGTTTAGGGTTTCTCGGTCTTTGTCTAGAGGTAGAGGCGAACGCCTTCGTGAACCTGGAGTCGATGAAATTGTCCCTGCTGAGTTTATTTTTGCTAGGGATATTCAAGTTCTTGTAGACCAATCTTCTTCTCTTGAAAGTGTCGAAAGATATTCAACCCTTCCCTGTCTATATTCCGAATAGTAATCAAAGAATAACGTCTTACAAGACGGGATATTCTTTGTTTATATGTACCCTTTCACTCTAGGGTTTAGATCTCCCATTGACCTAGTCATAATTGAGTTCTGCCGTTTTATCAATATCTGCTTAGGACAAGTTGGTCCGCTTGTGTGACGAGTTGTCGCATGTCTTAGGAGTTTGGCTTCTTTAGCCTCGGTTCCTTTTACTTCCAACCATCTTATTCATCTCTACTCTTCTACCTTATTTCGTGAAGAGGTTTTTACTCTGACTGCTAGAAGCAAAAGAGTGCTGGTAACCCCTAGAGATGATAAGGATAGGGGTTGGCACCTCCGGTATATTGTTGTACCCACTTTTGGTAGTGGGTGAAGAAAATATTCCCTTCCTTGAGAAGTGGAATCGCGCACGTGAGTATGCTTTAACTCACATTTATTTACTTTTTCTTGTTTTGACTTGAGATGTTTTATTAACACCGTGTCTGTTTCTTTTTCTCTCAGCAATCATGAATACTGTTGAGAATGTCTCCGGTATTCGTGATTGGGTAGAAAAATTGTTGTCCGTTGCTCCTTTAGAAGAGAGATCTTGGAAGTATCTCGCTGGGAAGTATGGTTGGCATGTAAAGAGCCACGGTAAGTGAAGCTCTTGTTCTTGCTCCTTTCCTTACTCGAGTCTATTCTTTCTTTGTCGTTTAACTTTTTCCCTTTTAATAGGGTTCTCCGCTCGTGGGGTTTCTGATTCATCTATCCCGAAGATGTCTTTGGCTCAGGCCCAAGAAATTATTTTTGGTTCATCTTCCTCGAAGAGGAAGATTGTTGAGTCTCGTTCCGTAGAAGAAGAAGAAGAAGAACAACAACAACAACAAGAAGAAGGTGCTTTAGTCATAGGCCACGGAGAAGGCGGGTGGTTTCAGATGATGAGCTTAAACCCTTAACCATGCCTTCCGTGTCTGTGATTGAGCCCTCTGTCCTTGATGATGTTTCACATTCTCCTATTCATGAGGGTGTTGATCTTGCTCCTGACGATGTCCCTTTGGCTGCTGTCTTTCCTACTTCTTTGAGAGAAGTTGTCTCGTCTGTTCCTTTGGCTATTTCAGCTTCTGCTGTTGCTTTGCCTGTATCTTCCTCGACTCTTCAACCCTCCGTGCCTGCTGCTTTGCCCATGGCTTCTCCAGCTCCTCAACCCTCCGTGCCTATTGTTATTCCATCTCTGCCTGCTTCCATGACTTTCTTTAGGGAAGTAGGGTCTTCTAGCAGGGAGATACGGCAGGTGGTAATAGAGGTTCCAACGGAGGGGAATCTTTTCAAGAAAACGGGTGAGCCCGATGTGTGGCTCAAGCCTTTGATAGGTCCCTCTGAGAAAGCAAAGCTATCCAACCACGGTGCTCTTACATGGGCCAATGAGTTCGTGCATACTTCTTTGAAGGTATGATGCAAGTTATCCTCTTTTATTTTCGTATATGAAATTTACCATATCTGACTGGTTTATTTCTTGTAGATTAACCTTACAGGCATGGAGCTTATGAAGAGGATTTCAAACACGGACCAGAAGACAAAAGAGTTGCAGGCCGATGTTGATAAATGGAAAGCACAGTATGATAGCCTAAGGATTGACATGGATGTTTTAGAAGAGGAAAGGAGTACCTTGAAGCGGCAGATGAGACTCGTGGAAGAAGAACTGGCAGTAGAGAAGGCTTCTTCCAGTTAGGATAATAAAGACAAGAGTGTTCTGGAGTCTTCGTTCGCTAAGTAGCTGTCCCGTGCCTCAGAGGATATTAGAGACTTGAAAAACTTGTTGGGGCAGAAGGAGGAATACTCAGGCGAGCTCGTGCAATCACTCACTCGTACTCAAGACGATCTTCGTAAGGATTTAGACAAAGCTCAAACTTTAGAGGAGTCGATTGTACCGTTAAGGGCCGCCCATGAAGCTGTGGAAGCGGAGAAGGACGGATTGAGAGCTAAGATTCAAGTATGGGCAAAGGATTATGAAGATCTTGAAGAGGTGGCTGCTATCGATATGAGCTAGGCGTACATGAACTCTCGCCTTGACACATTGATGGAAATGAGTCAAGAGGGTTTTGACCTTAGTGCTGAAATAGCTAAAACTAAGGAATCCATGGAGAAGGCTCAACAAGGTCATAACCTCTCTTCACCTGATGGTACGATTCCAGCTGCTCATGCCTCTTCATCCCTAGTTGCTCCCGCTCCTTCTATCAGTGAAGACAACCCCTCTCTTGAAGAAATTTAGTTGGTTCATCCCCTTTATTTCTCTTTGTATCAATTGGTGGTTACCTGATCACGCTCAACTATGTCTTATAGAAAGACTAAACGGGCGTTGCAAATATAAATCTG
>ML318892.1:0-91242 GCA_005239505.1 Nicotiana paniculata
AGCCGTTCGAAGAACTTTTTCAAATCGCGCACGTGATCAGCTTGTGTCTTTGATTTTATGATTACATCATAGACATATACTTCTATCTCTTTGTGCATCATGTCGTGGAAAATGGTGGTCATGTCCCTCATGTAAGTTTCCCCTGCATTCTTCAAACCGAATGGCATGACCCTATAACAATAAGTACCATATGGAGTGGTGAAAGCGATCTTTTCAGCATCATCCTTGTCCATTAGAATCTGGTGATACCCAGCATAGCAATCCACGAATGATCGTATCTCATGCTTTGCGCAATTATCTACAAGAGTGTGGATGTTTGGCAAAGGGAAATTATCCTTCAGACTTTCTTTGTTCAGGTCCCTGTAGTCAACATAGACTCTAGTTTTTCCATCTTTCTTTGGAACAGGCACAACATTTTCCACCCAGGTGGTGTATCAGACAGCTCTGACCACGTTAGTGCTCAACTGCTTCATTATTTCCTCTTTGATTTTGTCACTCATATCCGTTTTAAATTTTCGTTGCTTTTGTTGGATTGGTGGAAAATCAGGATACGTGGGAAGCTTATGAACCACTAGATCAACACATAAACCCGGCATATCATCATAAGACCAAGCAAACATATCTCTGTATTCAAATAAGAGTTGAATCAAGGAATCTATGGTTTTTTGTTCAGTGTGAATGCTTATCTTTGTTTCTCTAACTTCTTCGTGACCCCCAATATTATTGGACTCAGTTTCATTGAGGTTGGGCTTAGGATTATTTTCAAATTGTTCCAACTCTCTTGTTATTTCCTCAACAACCTCATCTTCGTCATATTCAACCTCTTGATGCATTATTTCGAAATTAGACAGCTTCTTAAGATCGGGGCTTGAATTCCGCATGCATGTCATGTTATTAAAGCCGACATTAACGAAAATGAAATGGAAACAAAATGAATGAATTAGGAAAAGGAAAAAGATATAAAATTTAATACGAAACTGAACTGCATTTCATTGAATTCGAAAGGATAGAAGGGTTAACATCACAATAAAACAATCATACTGAGATGTTTGGATTACAACCCTGAAAGCAACCCAAAATACAAAAAGAAACTGCAAAAGCAAACTACCAAGACTCCTTCCATGTGGGGAGAAGAGTTGCTTCCTAATTGTTGAGCATGGTATCTGGGCCAATTAGTTGCACATCGCACGACTAGTGCCTTCACCTGCCTGGATGATATTCACTTCAACAAACATCTAGCTGAATCCATGGAAAACTTCATCAATGTTTGCATGCACCGAGGAATATTGACCTTCTTGGAGTCACGACTTGACAAAAGTGTAGAAAATGTGAGGGATAGGTTGTTACAAGACCCATGCATGCTTTTTACGGTGTTTGGATTTGTCTTCGTCTGCCTGTGTCGGCCTGAAGCCTAAACCAAAATTACCCTGGTTACTGAACGGAGAAATGGGCTCCGAAATTCCTTGCAATGATACCCCCAAGCCTTTGCCTGGCTCATAACCTTGTCTCAGCATGAGTGTCGCTACCATTACAGATGTGGCGGAAAGACGAGGATGCATAATGGGACTTCCTCAACATGGTCCGCCACAACCACTTCAAAATCCTGATAGACAATGGACTCACACCCTTCCTTGGCCTCAATACATGGGATTCACGGGTCTTTATAAACCAACGACTCGTCTTCCCCGTGAACAATAATTTCTTGCCTGTTATGTTCGAATTTGAGCATCTGATGCAAAGTGGATGGCACAGCTTGGGCCGTATGGATCTATGGCCTTCCAAGAAGAAAGTTATAAGAAGTGTCCATGTCCACTACTTGGAAGACAATTTCGAAGTCAACCGGCCCAATCATCATGATGAGGTTGATCTCCCCAATGTTATCCCTCGCTGAGCCATCAAAAGCACGGATACAGACATTGCTGGGTCGGATTCTGTCTGTATTGATCTTCATGCTTTGCAAGGTGGAGATAGGGCATACATCTATGTTCAAGCCTCCATCAACCATGACTCGCTTCACGTAGCGCCCCTCACATTTAACAGCCAAGTGCAAAGCCCTGTTGTGCCCAGCTCCTTCTTCGGGGAGTTCATCATCAGTAAAGGTGATTCTGTTCACCTCGAAAAATCTGTTAGCCATCTTCTCTAACTGATTCACTGTGGTCTTCTCTGAGACATGTGCCTCGTTCAGGATCTTGATTAGCACACGAGCATGCTCTTTTGAATGTATGAGCAGAGATAGTAGAGAAATTTGGGCAGGAGTCTTTCTCAGTTGGTCAATGATTGAGTAATCTTGAACTTTCATCTTCTTCAAAAACTCTTCTGCCTATTCTTCAATGACTGGTTTCTTTATTGGCAATTAGCCTTCTCTAATTTTCTTGGCCTTCCTCAACTCTTCTGGAGAGAAACACCTTCCCGATCGAGTCAAACCTCCAGTTTCCCCCACTTCTTCTATGATTTTCTTGCCTTCTAAAGTCATCACAGTTTTGTTGTAGTTCCAAGGAATGGTCTTTGTGTTTGTCATAGGGGGTTGCACGGCAGGTTTGATTATGATTGGCTCAGTTGTACCCTTCGTACCACCCTGGTTCTTCCTTGTGATGGGGTGGACTCCAGGGACATATAACCTTGGTCTTGGAACATTTGAGCGAACTTCCAACCTCGAGATTTTTGGAACGAATAAAGTTGCCTTCTCTGAGCTCTGGGCGCCTTTCACGATTAATGGCACATCTCGGCTTGGACTTACTGATGTCATTTCTACTCGACCAGCCGGCTTGTATTCTTGATCTCGGCCAATCATTCCCACAAAGTGAACATCATTGTGTACTGGCAAGGGGTTGTTGGTCACATTAGGAGGGTCCTCGTCATTTGTCACCACAATCACCTTTTCAGCAATTAGTCTTTCTATGGCTCTTTTCAGAGTCCAGCAACCATCGGTGCTATGCCCCGGGGACCCTGAATGATATTCACATCTAGCATTTCCTTGAAATCCATGTGAATCAGGATGCATATGGTGGGGAGCGATGGGTCCAATCACACCTATTTGCTTCAGCTTCTGGAATAAACTAGAGTATGATTCAGACAATGGGGTGAATTTTTCTGCCGGCCTTTGCTCTCGACCATAATCCTTCCTAGAATGAGCATTGTAGGGTGCCCGAAAATTCTGCTGTTGAGGTCAGTGGATCCTTGGGGCTGGTGCCCACACTTGCTGATTGGGAGGCCGAGCATAAGACTGAGCATTGAACACTGTGTACTGTGGTGGGCCCACGGAGTATTGCGGAATTGGCGGAGGATAATAATGTCGAGGGTAGCTGGAGTGCCCCTGCTGAACTTGCACATAAGGGTGTGGTTCCCCCCTTTGAACTTCCCTGGATCCCGAAGTCCTCATGGACCCATCATCTCTCCTCTTTTTAGTTGTGAAACTCCCCGACCCATTTTGGATAGCTTGAGTGGTGGCTTTGAGAGCAGATTGACTAACAATTCTACCAGTCTTGAGGCTATTTTCGACCATTTCCCCTATTTTGATTGCCTCTGCAAAAGTTCTACCCATCGCGGACATCATGTTCTGAAAGTAATCTGGCTCTTGAGCCTCCAGAAAAATAACAATCAACTCATGGTTATCCACAGGTGGTTTGAATCTAGCCGCTTGCTCCCTCCACTTGATTGCATACTCCCTAAAGCTTTCAGTCGGCTTCTTCTTCATATTGGACAGGGAATTGCGATCTGGTGCAATATCTATGTTGTACTGGAATTGCTTGATGAAGGCCTGAGCCATGTCGTCTCAGACATGCCAGTGAGAGATATCTTGGTCGATGAACCATTCCGAGGCTACCCCCGCAAGACTTTACCCAAAATAAGCCATCAGCAATTCTTCTTTTCCACCTGCACCCCTCAGCTTGTTGCAATACCTTTTCAAGTGGGAGATGGGGTCGCCGTGTCCATCATACTTCTCAAATTTTGGGGTCTTGAACCCTGGCGGAAAATAAATGTGAGGGAACATGCATAGATCACTGAAGATACACTTTTGTGACCGCCTAGTCCTTGCATGTTCTTTATGTTTTGTTCAAGACTTTTAATCTTCCTAGCCATCTCATCTGCTTCAACTGACTGGGCAGGCTTTTCATTTTCCACCGGGGACTCGTACTGAGGAGTCTGATTTTATGGAGTCGAGACCCTGAAAGCCACATTTTGATAGTAGTATTGTCCATCATAAGCATGAGATGGTGGCTCGTTGTTAGTCCTCGTCACAGGTGGTGGTGGCGGGAATGTATATACCGGTGCGCCAGACACGACAAGAGGGGTGTTTCTGACTGGTGCGGCTGGAGGTCGCACATTAGAGGTACCAGGGGCGGCATGAATGCTGTAGTTTGGCACGTACCCTGGTGGTAGAATGTGATCACTTGTTGCACGGAGCGGTGGTTGAGTAGCCAGGGGTATGGTAAAAGTTCCTTCTGAGGGACCCTGAGGTGGAGGCTGACCGGAGACCCAAGCTTGATATACATCCGACAGTTGTTGTTTNGACTGACTGGCCATGGGGATCGTCACTAACCAACTCGATTTCATCATTATTAGCCATTGGTACCTTCCCTTTAGATCTGGTGAAGTAATGATGTGTTGCCAGTTTCACCACAAACCAACCACCTTAAGCTTACTGACTGAAAGACAACAAACGTGTTAGGGTTAAGCATTTTACACATATGAATCACACGTAATATGCCATGTTCCTAACATTGTCACCATTTCTAACTTGCTTTTGGAAGGCTTCATGTTTCATCCCGGCTTATGAGGCTGCTGCTTATTGGTGCTCTCAAATTTTCTTTTTCTCTTCACTTGCCTACCTTTGTTCCCTCATTTTAAAGTTACTGAAATATTCTGATCGAACCTTTTAGGGGTTACCTATGTATCATGTCGCCGCATGAATCAGATCATTACGTAGTTCAGGGACACGACCCTCTTTTTCTTCTTTTTTTTTTCTTTTTTATACAAAACAAACATTTTTTGGTTCTTTTTTTCGAATTTTTTCCAAAACAAAATCTTTTTCATTGATTTTCATTTTTTGATACAAGACTCAATAACAAGAATTACATAAAGATAATTGTTTAAACATGACCAGAATACGAGGGCAAACAGTAAAAGGTGACCAAAGAATATGAATCCTTTTTTTTTTGTTTTTTTTTTCGAATTTCGAAAAAAAAACTTCTTAAGAAGAAAGGAACTTTTTTTTTTTGGACATTTGGATCTTTATTTTGAATTTATGAAATGAATACTTCTAAAGAAAAAGAATTTTTTTTTTGAATCTTGAATTTTCTTTCCAATTTTCGAAAGGATGAAAATATTTTTAATTTTTGATTCTAGTTTTTTTTTCCAAAAAAGTTTTTTTTTTGAAAGAAAGACTTCTAAAGAAGGAAGAAAATATATATATATATATATATATATATATATATTTGAATTTTTTTTATTTTTGTTTGAATTTTGGGAAAAAGACTTTGAAAAAGAAGGTAGAAAAATATTTTTTCGGATTTTGAGTTTATTCTCTTTTAAAAATGGAAGAAAATATTTTTGGGCTTAAATTTTTATTTGGGTTTTCTAAAGAAAGACTTCTAAAGAATAAACGAAAGGTTTTTTTTTTTTGGATTTTTGAAAAAATGGGGGCCGGAACTTATGAAGTTTGCCTACGTATCTCACATCTGGTGAGAATCAGACCTGCGTAGTTCGGTGAACTGAGTAATTTTCTCTTTTGACTTCTTATGAAATTAATATTTACACCTTATGTCAAACTACTACAAAATCTTAGTAAAAAAAAAGATTATTTGTACTAAACTAGGAGAATGTATTTTTTTTTTCCTTTTTTGAAATTCCGCTCAACTATTTTTTAAAGCCGGTCAACAACGCAAGCAAGCCTTACAAATGATGTAACAAGTAGTAAAAAAATGGACATGATGGTCTCAAAGAGGATACCTGTGTTATACGGACTTGACCCTTGTGTCGAGTTTCGTTAGGTTAAATGCACGTGATGCAAATAAAGCAAACCTACTAGGGATATCCGGCATGAGGTTTTTTCTTCTAGGTTTAAATCCTAGTGGAAAATGTATCTAGACTGTCTTACTCAAGCGGACAACTCGAGCCGAGGAGGGTCAGTATACCGGTAGCATTGCTTTCCGGCTTAACTGGTGGTGCCCCCCGCCTAAAACATGTGTGACTAAAATCCTTCACCGGGTGACAAGTACCTCGGCTATCTCAAAGAAAGTGGGCTATGTCAAGCAAATGCCCAATTTTTGATTTCAAGAAGACTTAGAGGGGGTGCGTGAGAAGACAGTTTATATGTACAGTTTCAACAATATCAAAGCCGTAAAATCAAACAAGTAGCAATTGAACACAAATTAATCACAATATATACAAAATTAATGAAGACAAATAAAAAGTCAACATGTACAAGCACGAATTCTGGTTTTCTCCAGCAGAGTCGCCAGAGCTGTCACACCCCTTTTCTACCCCCCAAAAGATGTGTGTGTTATGGGATTGTGGGTTAAAGAGTTTTTTCAATTAAAGTGACAATTTTGAAATAGGGATTATTTTATTGCTCAGAATCACCACTTGAAATTGATTTTTGGGTGTTCCAAGTCACCTTTTATTTGAATTCCTAATTAAAGAAAGTTTTGACTCTTTTTATTGGTCCGCGAAAATAAAGTTCGGGTAAGGAATTCTGTTGACCGGGGAGAAGGTATAAGGCATTCGCCGAGTCCCGTGGTTCTAGCACGGTCGCTTTATTGACTTAAACTTGGCTTAAATTAATTCTGAATAAACCGTGCTTTATTAGTTTTTGTGTTTTACTTCTCCGCTTTTACTTCTTGATTGTTAGATTTATAAGGAAAATAATTTTGGGAATATTACATTGTCATAATCATGCTACGCAAGCGAATGTATGATCGAATAACAAAATTAATTAACTTATCATAATTGCGCCTCGCAAGCGAATCCGAAATCACCACAATCAATTGTTTGTAGTACTCTTGAGAAATTACTACATTTGAGAAAATTATTTTTTGAAAATTATTAAAAGTCAATTATCGCGCTACGCAAGCGAATCCGCAATTTTAGCAAAGGATTAACTAAACTAATAGGTATGATATGATATTATTTAACTAATTTATTGAATGTTAAGCATCACGCTACGCAAGCGATTCCGTGAAGTCAAAGCGTGCCTACTAATTGCCTAGCGTTTATAAAATAAGAAAATTATGAGTGATTAAATTACATAGGTAATTAAGTAATACAATTATTAAAAGAAAAAAACTATTTAAAAAGCTTGTAATTAGAAAACTTGGACCAACTTTGTTTGTTGGGTTTAAAAAGATGTTGGGCCACTTTTTTTGTTATTGGGCTGCTGGGTCCATTCTATTATTTTTTGAATTAATCTACCTTTTTATTAAAGAAGAATAGCCCTACTAGCATGCTTAACCTCAAAATGGGTTTGTCTGAATTTAAAATCCCTTTGGCCCATATATATTAAAGTTTATCCACCACTACAAATCAACTAATAAACTACTAGTGTATCCTTTTTTTCTCTTTTAATTTAACAATAATTGCGATAGTAAACTAATTGAAAAACTTTTAGGTATTCATCCCTGTTGAAGATGAATAACCCATACCAACTCAATTCACTACAGGCGTTAAGCAAACGAAATTTAAATTGGAAAAAGTAACTCCATATTGTTGAGAACTAGAGATTTAAACTTAAAGTACACTTATCCAAAACTTGTTTAACACCATAAAAATTTCAGCAAGCTATAGAAGCCTTCTCAACTGACTTTAATCAAATAACCTAAAGTAGAAGTGATAAAGATGCAAGCCTTGAATACTAACATCAAATTACGGGAGCCTACTTGGGCATAAACATAATCTTAATGTAGTAAGTATTCAAGCAATACAAACAACGACCCAAACATCATTTAAATGTGTCAATGACCAAAAAAAAAAGTTCAACTAACTCTTATACATATTTGGCACTTAAAAGAAGACGGATCATACACAAACACAATATTCTAAAAGGACTTGAATCACTTCATTTCCATTCACTCTTGATCCAAAATAAATATACAGTAGCATATGAGGGAATACCTGGATAAGAGAAAAGCGAAGGTCAATAATGAATGAAGCAGAAATTCCAGCAACAATGACAGCAGAAACATCAATAAACCAACAACGAATACGTGTTAAAACAACCCAGAAATCTCACTAAAGCCAGGGATTCTTCAAGAGAATGAACTCAAAATCAAACTCTAAACTCTTTACATTTTTTAAGGAAGATTTTACACTCCAAGACTCAAACAAGACTCACAATTTTCAGCTTACTCTTTTTGTGTTCAGTTGCTGATTTTTTTTTTTTTTTAATGTTTTTGTGTGTTCAAGCAATTCTAAGGGTGTATGGAAGTTTAGAATAGAGTGTGTGTCAAGATGTTGTTTTTTAGAGCCCAAGATGTGTATACATAGTGTGGAAAGACCTTCTCTTTATATAGGAGAAAAATTACCTTTGGGATAGATTGTTTTTGGCAAAAAATCTGTCCAACATGATAGATTTTTGACCAAAAATCTGTCCAAAACCAGATTTTTGTTCAATGAACAGTTTTTCTTACCAATTGTGGACAGAATTTTGGAGCATTGTACTCCAAAACAGTCCTCAAACAGTAAAAGCAACCAAATGAAGGTCCTACACTCAAGTATCTTCTACTACCCTCACAACCAAGACCAAACTAAACTATTGCTCTAAACTAGAAAGTGCAAAATCAGATAACTAGACTTGAACCATTAAACTAACAAACAAACTAGTGACTACAAACAAACAAAACATGTAGTTAAGGCCTTAAACTAATTAGCTTAAACATAGACAAACTAGAGATAATAAACATGAAATTGGAACTTAACAACTAAGGCAACATAGAATACATGTTGATAATGAAACAACTATCGAGTTGACTGAAATACGAAATAAAAAATGAGACTAAACATGAACTAATGATCACTAAAGGATTTCAAACTAGGGCAAAAAAACAAAGTTAATTGTGAAACCAGAAAATCAGCGAGCGTCGCCCATTACAAATAGTTAATCAGATTTCACAAGTGATTAACAAAATCGATTGACTAAACAAAACGTAATGGCAAAGTAAACGACTAACTAATACGTGATTCAAAGGTATTAAGCAAAGACTAATTATTACTGACTAATGACTTAACTAATTATTAATAAAGCACATGAACGAACAAAGAAGAAAAAATCAAAAATTAGACCTAAGCACACTACAATGAAACAGAAAGAACAAGAAAAGGAAAAAGGGACATAAGGGATTAGGGTGCACCGGAAAAGCGAGTGCCTGAGACAGTGGTGTTGTGACAGTGGTGGTGATTCGGGAAATGATGGATAAATTTTTGACGTCGGACATGCTCTTCTTGTTGCTGGTCCGTCGCTATCAACTTCAATCAAACTGATGTCGAACAACGAACTCAGCAACGAGAAAGGCTTGTTCGAGCCAAAATAGAAATGGTCAGCAACCCGCCGGAATTGATCCACCGGAGTTTCGACTCCAACCCAAAAAAGAATAGTTGATTAGGGGGAGATCTACACATTCATGTAGGTATTAAGGGGTGGTGGGATCTTCAAACTTGTCAAATTTGAGGAGACATAGGCAACTAGGATTTCGGTTTTTTTGAAGATTCATGGATATTGAGATGGAGTTTGAGGATTTGAGGTTCGGATGTGAGTAAAGGATGAGGAGACGAGGAACTAGTGAAACTTTGAGGGGTTTTGGGTGGTGACGCGCGGTGGGGCAGGGCAACAATGCAACTAGGGTTTGGGTTTGTCGATTTTTGGTGGAGGTTTGAGGAATTTGGGTTGTAGGTATAGAAAGGGGGTTAGTAGAGGAAGGAGATAGTGTAGGTTTGATGTTGTTTTGAGCACCACCGGCAGCGGCGCACGGTGGTGACAATAGAGGGGCAGCGGCGGCTCAAAGAGAGGGTGAGAGAGAGGAGAGAGTGAAGAGAGAGGGGTTAGGGTTTGTATTAAGAAAAAATGGCCAAAAATCTGATTTACCAAGTATTATATACCTTGGAGGAAGTTAAACCAGGACCGTTGGATCTTGAGAATTGAAGGGTTGAGATTTGATCTTGGTTTCACTTGATGAAACGACGTAGTTTCATCATGAAACTACGCCGTTTTGAACCAAGTCTTGGCCAACCCTCAATTGGAATGGGTATGGACGAATTGGGCTCAAGTTTTGGGCCAATTTTGCTCAATTTTAATTAAAAATACAATAGCCCAAACTCTTAACCCCTAATTATTTTATTTAGTCCTAAAGAAAGCATACAAATAAAAGAAAAATCTTTTTGGTGTATATAATTTAAAGATATAAAACTAAAATATACAAATAGAAGGTAAAAAATATTTTTGGTATTTTTAATAAAGGAATGCAAATAAAAATGCACAAACAATTAAAATCATCCAAATACTAGTATTAAAAGCATGCAAAAATTAGGTATTCACAATCTCTGCTTGAAGCACGCATCTTCAGTTTCTTTTACACATTTTGTACGCGATGTTGATTACTCGACATCACTTGGGCACCAGCGAGTTGTGATGATGATATAGATATAATGCGGGATGTTCTTTCCCGTGTTATGAGGCCATACTGCTGTTGTCTCCTTGAGATTAGTCGCCATCTATTGAGGCCCTAGTATTGGTGTTGCCCATGTGTTCAGGGCCTTATACAGTGAATTATGATGAATCACGCTGGTCTTGACGTAGGATGGGAGCATACTTGTTGGGTAATTTCTTAATCTTGCGGCCACAACACCACACGAGAAGGATTACTTGGTTCCCGATATGGAGTTAGCATTTGTTCCATTTGAGGCGAGGCATTTGGGCTATGGTGTTCAGGCCCTAGTCAATAGATTCATACAATTGGGTATCTCTTGAGTAGAGCTATCACTTGTGTTGTTGTACATCCATCCTTGTTTGAGCACATTAAGGATTGTCAGTGTGATGGTTTTCGTTTAATTGTTCTCAAGAACACGGTGTTGCGAGGTAGTACTAAGGCCGGAGTTCCATTACCAGTATTGATGGTTCGAGGGATATAGTCCTTGAGGATGCTCGTGGTTGTGGTATTTTATTCGTCCAGGTATTACAGAGGGGTATCATGATTCGAGGAGCACTATTGGGCAAGTTTCATGGTATTTGATTGTCAGCAGATCTAGAATAAGCATTAGAGTCCGAGTGGTTTACTTCAGAAGAAGGCTATACTGATGTGGAAGTGAGAATGTATCATTATGGGTATTGTTGTAGGGCACAGATTTCGGGGATGTTTGATGTTATGAGGTCATTATGGACCGTTAAGTATGGGCTATGTGTTAAGAATGTTACGACTTCAAGTCAAATTTGAATGAAGTTTATTATGCCATATTATGTGAAAAACCTCTATGTGTCTAAGACTCTTAATTGCTCAAATATGTATTTAAAGTCTTGAATTGAAAATCCTTGTTGCCGATAATGATGATGATGTTTGAAATTTAAAGGGCGAGCATGAAATATGAGATACGGCCAAGTACCAAGAATGATATTACAATTGTGGCCACTAGTGCCAATGAATTGAAAAGATGTGAAAGGATTATGAGAGAGATGGTTGATAGAAAGGGAGGATGTCTCAGGTGAAACGGCCTAGCATATCCGGTCGTGATTGGATGCCATGCCGTACACATGGTCTTGATTGTGCTGGAAATTATAATCGAAATTGTGATTGTTGTTGATGTCTCAAATGAGACGGCCTAGCCGATCGGGTCGTGATCGGACACTTTGTAAAAGTACGGTGGTATTGTGAATGATGGTACATCGGTACTCAAGACCTTCCAACCTAAAGACATGAACATTTACTAGAAAACTTATGTGGTTCTTAACTTGATGTCTTGGTATTGTTTGAGGCTTCTATTGATTTCATGTTGGTTCCTCCTTGTACTATTACTCATTCTATTAAGACGGTGTTTAGTTATACATACTAGTACTATTCCATATGTACTAACGTCCCTTTTGCCAGTGGCACTGTATCTTCAATGGATGCAGGTGGTTCCACATCAGGAGGCAATGATCAGTGATAATTGTTGATACCCAATGTTTCCTCATATATTTTTAAATATACATATATACCTTCAAAATAGTGCATGGGCATCATCAAGTATTTTTCCATAATTTTTTTTAATAATTTTAAAGGGTTTTAATCAATTCATTCCTGCATTCTTATTATATTAATAATTATTAATTGTATTTCAAATAGTTTTTATGATAATTTACCATCTAATTTTCATAATATATACCCATATTAAGTTTTAAATATTTTTAAATGTATTTATTATAATTGTATTTTGCATCCTTAGGCTAAAATTATATATTTGCAATAATAGCCCACATATATGCATAATTACATTATTTATACAAGAAAATGACTTTTTATATTTTTCTAATGTTAAGTAATTATTTTAAATCATTCTCATGCAAAAGTGATATTTTTTCTATTTATTAATTATTTTTTATAAATTATTTTACTAATTAATTGGGTATTTAAAATATAGCCCCTAAAAAATCCAATTTCGGACCTATACACTACCCAATTACCCCAGCCTAATTACAAATACACCGGGCCCAATACCCAATACCTAATATCCTTAACCCATTAACCAACCCCATACCCGTTTAAAAATCCGACCCAACACCTTTAAATCAGGACCGTTGATTTCTAAAATCAACGGTCCACAATCATCCCACCCCTTTACCTAACCTATCTGCCCAAACCCTAATACATTTTTAGCAAACCGCCATCTCTATACTCTTCTTCTCTCCTTCATCTGTTTCCTCTCAAAACCCTAGTGCCGTCAGGCCAACCTCCTTGATTCAAAACCCAGAAATGGAATCAATCCATGATTCCTTACCTTATTTGGCCTCCTTCCTTACCGGCTACCCATTTTTGGTGTTACCTAATTTGTATTCCTCAATGGCAAGCAGATCCTGTCGAGGCTGGTTCAAATCTTTAATCTACTGTTGTTTCCGTCTATGTTCATCAGCTTTTCTGTGTAAGTGCGAATATTTTTCGTATCTCTCACTGATTCATACCTAACCTAAAGTTAGGGTTTTTCAGATCTTTTGATTTGATCCAAACTTCGTTCAAACCTTAGTTTGTTTTAATGTTATTTTGTCTATATTCACTTTGTTTCTCCTGAATTTACCTCTTTCCCTTAAAGCCTTTTACTTACCCAAAATAGGGTTTCAGATTTTCTCTGATCGAACCAGATTTGGTTCGATTCTATGTTTCTTTTGAATAACTTCTTGTCTCTGTTCATTTTATTAAAATATATGATTCTTTACCTTTATTTTCTATCAATTTTTGTGGCTTACCCAAATTAGGTTTTCAGATCTGTAATCGAACCAAGCATGGTTCGATTCTAGTTTTTCTTTGAACAATCTCCTATCTACGTTCATTGTATGTGGTTCATTGCCTTATTTTCTGCCGATTTTTGTTTACCTAAAACTAGGACTTGAGATTTTTACTGATTTTCGATGCTCTTTCCTTTCTCGTATGGTACTGATATTTTCCTTATTCTGTTCAATCTACCCTGTTTTCATTATTCCTTTACCTTATTTTGGCTTGAATCTGACTGTTAATTGATTCTATATGATGCTTTCCTTATTTTGAGTGGTACTTGCATGATTACTCATCATTATGTCCTGTTAATTGACTGAAATATTTATGATTTTCCCTAAATTAGACTTTAATTGATTCCGGGTTTAATTTCTTTCCTTATTTGTGTATGTTTGATTTCTTCCTTATTTATTTGCCTAATTGAATACTATTCAAACCCTTTCCCCTCTCCCCAGCAGGACATACTCGAACTCTAGTACTCTCACTGAAACTTAGATTCTTTACTCTAATTCTCTTTGCTCATTTTTCTTGTCTTGGCCTGCTTAAAGCCAAGGCCAATTGATTCTGGACTTACTGTTGTGGTTACTTGCTTTCCTGCTTAACTGGTAAGCCCTAATACCTTGTTTTTTCACTCTCCATGTTTTCAAAATATTTTGTGTCTCGACCAGCATGTTTAAATTCTGAGTATAATCTGCCTTTATGCTTCTATGATTCTCTTTTAATCCTTTAGTTAATACTGTTAATTTAAGACTAGTTATTTAAATAATATGAATCTCTTATAATCTAGCTTAATGTTTAACTTGTCTCATGAACACTGTTTGATAATCCTGCACCTGTTTTGTACTTTGCATTCCTTAGGGTACTCCCATCATGAAATTAGTTAACTTATCCTAACTTTGCATATCTGTATGGTTACTTAATTCATGTGTCCTGCCAACTTGTTCAATCTAACTGTTTGCCGTAACACTTCTTCTAAATGCTTCTGTCATTAAACAATGGTTGTCCTAAGTGTTAGCATGCTCACTAGTATAATTAGGTCTCTTTTGTGAATTAACCTATTTGAAACTATGTACTTTACAAACCTTACTTGTCTTGCTGAAAGCATGTCTGTGTTCGGAACTTTGTTTCTGTTGAAATCAGCATTGTTTTAAAACCTGTCTCTACTTCCCTTTTGTTGTCACTCTTTCAAAACTTCCACTCTTAGTCCCTTAGATTCTATCCTCAACCACCCCAGTGTGAGCACTACTCAGGGTCCATGTGAGACTCTTGTGAACTCTGACATATTGAAAACTGGTTCCTAATCTATTTGAATCATCTCTGAATACTTGGTTCTGGTGTGAGCATTTCCTGGGTCCCTGAGGCCCTTGGGACCTTTTACACACTGGAAACCTGGTTCTATATATGTGCTATGGGTGAATCTCCCATTATTGGCTATGTTGTACCTATGAAATGAGCCTCAAAGTTGATTGGTTTGAAGGCCTGGTTCCCCAGGTTTATTTTGTCAGGCCCCCTTTTTCCTCTCCTTTCAGATCGGTCAGGGTTTTTGACATTATTGGGACAACTCGTTTCCTTTCGGAAAAGGGGTATTTAAAGAATTGAAGAGTCGCCGCCTAGCGAATTAAGGTGCGTTAGGTCACCTACTAAGGGTCATTTACAACACGGATTGAATAATCAGAGATTGGGTAAGGGCTTGAAATTACTTCAAGGGGAAGGTGTTAGGCACCCCTCAAACTCAGAAGCACGGGCCCTAATAAATTTGCCTACTGATTTTTTAAACTTGTAAGTTGTTAAGTAGTCAACACAAACGATAATAGTTCTCTAGTTTTAGACATATTAGTTACCTAAGGCTTGCCTAGGCATGAAATCCTGCATAATAGTCACCAGAATCGTTAAGCCATTTAGTTGTTTTTGCCTAAGAGCATGCAGTTCTAAGTGTTGCAGAAAATAAAGGGATTGTTACCAGTTTTATTCAAAATAGGATAATCAAATGTGAAATTGTTTTATACCACTTATATGAATTAGTAGTTTAAACTAGGCGTTTTAAACATGACCCTAGAGCATGGTATGTAATATGCACATATGAATGCAGAATGGTCAAGACATGATTCTTAGAGGCATGATCTCTAAATGCACAAGTAGTTACAGAGTCATTAAACATGATTTATGAATGCACATGAGTAACAACTTTATGTTAATGCTGCTTATTAACCTAGGAGCAGGATTTCTAAGTGCTAAACATGTATCAGTGTCAATTGAGATGCTGAAGCAGTAAACCTAAGTACATGATATCTAGTGCATGACATGATTTGAATGTATTGGTCCTAAAGCAGGGATTCTAATGCAAGTATACATAAGGTAAAGCCTATAACATGCTTTATACCCCAATGATAGAAATATATAGCTACCCTCCCCATTTCACTAGCCATCCCCAATATTCGTTTACAATAATTATTACAAACCAATATTTGAATGAATTACATAACTAGATAAAGTAAAAGAAGAATTTAAACTATAGGGAGCTTGAAGCAGGCCCAGATTTCCAAAACCTCAAATGCCCAAGTATTTCATAGCCTTTCTCATGTCCGGGTATGTCAGAGTTCCCTAAGGACCTCAAGGATCCCATGCTGTGCTCACTGTCGCGCCCCCTTTTTCCAACTCCTTTCGGGGCCGGTCGAGGGTTCTTGACATTGGTTGGGACAACTCATTCCTTTTGGAAAAAGGGTTCGCAAGTTATGAAGAGTCACCACCTAACGAGTTAAGGTGCGTTAGGGCACCTATTGAGGTTCATTTACAAACAAGTTTGATAACCAGAAAAATGGTAAGGGCTTGAAATTATTCTAAGGGGAAGGTGTTAGGGACCCCTCAGAATCCACAACTGTGGTTCCCGGCCAAACAACTTTTTTGAATTTGTACAAGTAGCAAGTAAGCAATTATTGTTTAAAATAGTAGATGGTTTTGAAATATTCGCAGTCTAAGCACACATATGTTACTAATTTTAAAATATTTAGTAGCTAAGTAGGTTTTGAAAAGGATTATGGTTTAAAAATGTATATATGTTAGGGGTATCCTAGGTTTGTTTGTAATATGGATCATATCAATGCAATACCCGGTATGACACTCCTCGAAGAGGGGCTACACGTGGTATTAGCACACCGGTCATCATATCCATATCTACCCTTTCCCACCCCATAAAGGTAATTAGAGCGAGTATTGGTCACAACCTCTATTGCATGTTGTTACCCGTCCCTTCCTATTAGTCCTGGAGGAGTTTAGG
Organism: Nicotiana paniculata; assembly: GCA_005239505.1. Lineage (NCBI taxonomy): Eukaryota > Viridiplantae > Streptophyta > Magnoliopsida > Solanales > Solanaceae > Nicotiana > Nicotiana paniculata. Next base: position 16,720 of record ML318892.1, read on the forward strand.
ACTTCTATCCTGTGAGGCAGTTCTAGAAAGACTCCTAAGGTTGAAAGGAGAAAATACTAAGGCGAAAAGCAAGAAAAAGTAGGACTTTTAGTAAATAAAGGCAGGAAAGAAAAAATTAGAGGCTCAGGTTAACCTCCACAGATAATGCATGAAAATAACGCGTCTCAAACACAAATAGGGGCTGTATTATCAAACAGGATCCTAAGGCATGATGCCTAAGTGATTAACAGAGCAGAGAAGAAATGTAGACTTATGTTTACAAACTTAGAAGCAGGGACCTAATCAGTTTGCTTACTGATTTTAAACATGTTAACCATTAAGCAGTAAACACAAAGAGGCAGTTCCCAGTTTTATGAGAATTGGTTATCTAAGGCTTTCCTAGGCATGGGATAAAGCACAATTGTTACCAGAATTATTGAAACAATATGAGAATTATTTTACCCAAAGCATGATGTTCTAAGTGTTAAAAGATACACAGAGGTTATGACCAATTTTACTTAAACAGGGCAATCACGTGATGAGATTATTTTATAGCTTTTTCATGCATCGATAATTTAGCAAAGTGTGATTGAGTGAGTATATATGAGGTCCTAAACATGATATATAATATGCGTGTAAAAATGCAAAATGATTTATATGCAGAATTCCTAAAATATGATTTCCAGATGTACAACATGATTGCAGGATATGCAGAGTTCCTAAAGCAGGGTTTCTAAATGCATACAAGGTTACAACATTATTAGACATGATTGCATGAGCAGCAATTTATATTAATGTTATCATTTATCCTAGAGACAGGATTTCTAAGTGATAGTGATAATATCAAAATGAGATGCTGAAAAACAGTATATATGAAACCTGGGAGCATGGTCTCTAATGCATGATATGCTTGCATGTATTGGTCCTAAGCATGGATTCTAGTGCGCACACAGAAAATGTAAACCTAAAGCATGGTTTCTACTCTTGATATGGATAACCTACGTATCTACCCTTCCCTTTTCACTATCCTTCCCCAATAATCATTTACAAAAAATTATTACAAACCAGTATTGAGTGAATTACATAAGTAGATAAGAAAAATAAGAAGTTATACTATAGGGAGCCTGAAACTAGGCCCGAATTTCCAGAATTTCCGATGCCAGATTGTTTCAGCCTTTCTCAATATCCGGGTGTGTCAGAGTTCCCTAAGGACCTCAAGGGATCCCGGGAAGTGCTCACACCCAGATTTCACAACCATAATTGAGTAAGTGCAGTGTGGAAGGGCCATCCTCAATGCATTAGAGTTCAGAGGGATCTCATAGGGATACCTAAGCAGTCATACATTGGAGGGGCAGAAATTAGGGACCTAAGAGTAGAGTGAGAGTGCTTGACATAGTTTTGAAAAATTTGAGTAGGAAAATATATTTGAAAAGAGACTTCTGAAATAGTTTTGTAAATGAATGAGTTGTTTTAGTAAAACAGCCTTTCAAAAAATAAACAGTTGGGTAATTAACAATAACATACAACCATGATTAGGTTCAATAAATATTCAAAGAACACAGAGCCAAGACAGATTCAGCAACACAAAACCTCATATAGGGGTAATGGGGATTGGGGACAAATAGAGCATGTATAGTGAACATATAATAGACAGAAGTGCACATAGTTGCAGAATCAGAGATACTCTAGGGGGATTCATGGGATTAGGGTATAGCATAAAATTTAGGATTAACAAAGAACCAAGTAACTTTAGGTAAACTGTTTTGTCAAAGACTAGTCCATACTAAAACCAATTAAACACAAAATGGAACAGAGTCATATTGGGACAGACTATGAAGAGGGTGGGGGGGGGGACATATTCATGATGATCTTAAGAGAAGTAGCGCAGAACATACGTGTTAGATAGACAAGAATGTAAGCATGTCAACTACAAGTTGCACAACAAAACCAGAGATAGAAACAAACTAGAAACAGGATGAACTGAAGTAGTAAAAGAAACATATTGGTTTGGGAACTTGAATTGAAATAAGAACATACCAGTAAAGAAGACAGTAAACACAAAGTGGAGGATAGGGGAGAACAATAGTTAGCCTTGTCTTGCAGCAAGCTAACTGAGAACAAAAATAAATAACACAGAAAGAAAGCAGAAAGTTTTTAGTGAGAGTTAGAGAGAGAGAGCTTTTGAGCCAATGTGTTCGTGTGTTTGTGCTAATGAGAGACTAAGGTACTTATAGTTTTAAGACATGCAGAAGAATCAGGTAAAAATAATAGTTCAACAATAATTATAAAAATAAATCAATTAGAATCTGATCAGTGCAAGAACTTCCTTTAATCAAGGAGTTAAAATTCAAATAGTAATAAGCAATGATAAATAAGGAATGAAATCATGTAAGACTGAACATGACACATAAGGAAACAAGCATAAGTATAATACCAACATATCACATGTAATACAGACTAGGTTCAGGGATTCTAATTAAGGAAAATACATACGAATTAGTTTGACCGCATAATCGACTATAGAATAAGGTAGGAAAATATTTTATTAGTCAGAAAATCAATAGAGAGTATCACAAGAAATCAGTGAAGCATATCAGTCACAGGGAATCAAGGGATTCGAATAGGAGACAATATTAGCCAAAGGAAAGTACCACGGAATAAACACATGACAGGCAAGAAATCAAAAACCCCAGTAATCGAAATAGGGTAAAATCACACGTAATTAGGGATTCACATAAAGCATAACACGAATTACAGAATAAATGTAATACATGCAGGAGAAGTGAAGATTTAGAGACATTGATGAACAAAAATAGAGTAGAACCACATAATAAGCAGGGATAGTAGCATCCAGAAACCCTAACAAGCAAGCAAAAGGTAAAAGTCACGGAGTCACAGAGTATTCATGAGAACACAGTAAACATAATAGAATAGGTAAACATTTTATCGAAAACAGACTCAGAAACACAGATTAAAACCAAGAACTCTGGGTTTTTTATTATAAAAAAATAACTCTGACAAAAGGGAAAAACATAAAATATGAAGGAAAATCGTTTTAGAAAAAGAGTTTTAAGAACCCTAGTTTTGAAGATGAAGAGTCTCTTTATGAAAATCGAAAAACCTTTGAAAACATTAAAAACAAATCATAATAAACCAAGATCTGTTACATATCTAAGAGAATCAGAGACTGACAGTTAGTGTTTCGTAGAGACAACCCAAAGAGAAGGAGAAGAGTCTTAAGAACCACCGGTTATAGCCGGAAATAAGGAAATCTTATTCGGACGGACGTGGATGACCGGAGAATGGCATGGGAGGTCATGGGAGATGAGTGCACCACTTCAAGTTCTCTTGAGGGCCTCAGGAAAGTATCAACCCGGCGTGGGAGGAGAGCCATAGGCTGGGGGTGGTGGTGAGACCACCATAGTGGCCGGCAAAGCAACGACCGGTGAGGGAGCTTAGGTTTAGCAGAGGGAATTTTAGAGAGAGGGGATGAGAGGACGGTGGAGTGTAACGACAGAATGAGAGGGGGAAATGAGGGTTTGGGGGAAGGTCGTTTAGGATTAATTAAGGTAAGGGGTAATCTCAGCCGTTGATCAAAATGATCAACGACCAGGATCTAAGAGGACCTGGGCCGAGTTAGGTAGAGGTTTGGGCTTGGGTCATATTGGGTTATTTAATTGGGTTGGGATCATATTGATTTAGTCTATAATTGAAAATAGAAGTTGTTAGTTATCAAATACCCAATTAAATTAACTAAAATGATTTATAAAATGGCTGATAATTGTAAAAATTGAAATTCATGCTTAGAAAATAATTTAAAATGATCACTTAGCATTAAAAAAATACAAATGGTTAATTTCTGGATAAAAAATAGTATAAAATCATATGATTGGGCTATAATTGCAAAGTTATTGCAATTATAGCCAAAAGGTGTCAATTTGGCTAATTATGAAATAATTTGCCCTTAATAGGATCAAAAATAATATCTTAAATCAAGAATTTTTTTGGAAATCATTTGTAATGCAATTTATAATTAATTAAAAAATACTGGATAAATTAATAAAAATATGGGAAAATTATAGAAAAATACCAATTGTTATAAAACCTGATTTTGAAGGTATATATGCAAATTAAAATAATATGAGGAAACATTGGATATCAACAACTGCCCCTCTTTTTCTGGGAAGGATGAAATAGTTGTCGGATAATGATATGATGGCCAATTTTGACCGAGCGAAATGGTTTGAAGAGATTTGGGTCGCACCCTGGTTTTTGAGTTGCCTACATATCCCTGGTTTTACAGGAATCGGGCCGTATGTAGTTCATGAGTCGTCGGCGAATTATACTGATGAAAGTTTTTACAAGAACGGATGGGACATATAAGGTTGGATGAATAAATGGTTTATGGGAATGGTTAGGAGAACTGGAGCCGGACCGCTCTTTCTAGGGTAGCCGTTGCTTGCCGGGTTACCTGAAAATAAACAATACAAGCATATACTATGCATAAATTCAAACATGATGCAAATTCCCGTTGGACTATGAATGTTGTATAGGGACGGTTAAGGATGACGTCCTTAGACCATGATGTCCTGCGCCATGAATTGTTTGATGCAAGATTCGTAGGCAATGAAATGATTTTCTCGGGCCATGTGGATGGTGCCTCCGAACCATGACGCCTTTGAATAATGATATGCAAAATTGAGAGAGATCCTCAGGCTATGACGTGGTGTTCTCGGACCATCAAGATAGTGCCTCTGAATGATGACGCCTTTTGACAGGTTGGCGATATTTCAGCCCATGAAAATGCAATAATATGATGCAAACAAGACAGAGCTTAGTCTTGCGAATTGAAGGGCAGAACTTAGCCCGTAAGAAAAGCGAAATAAATGGTGCTTGAGACAACGCTTAGTCTCAATGAAAAGGTAAATTGGAGGCAGATCTTAGCCTCGGAAGGAAGAAAAGTAGCCTTATGCAAAGGGAGGTAGAGCTTAACCTCGGAAGGCAGAAAAGTAGCCTTATGCAAATGTAGATGGAGACAAAGCTTAGTCTCGGAAGGTAAAAAAGTAGCTTTATGCAAAGGGAGGTAGAGCTTAACCTCGGAAGGCAGAAAGGTAGACTTATAAACAATGCAAATGCAGATGGAGACAGGGCTTAGTCTCGGAAGGCAGAAAGGTAGCCTTATGCAAAATGCAGATAGGGACAGAGCTTAGTCTCGAAAGACAGAAAGGTAGCCTTATGCAAAGGGAGGTAGAGCTTAACCTCGAAAGGCAGTAAGGTAGCCTTATGCAAAATGCAGATGCAAATAGAGACAAGGCTTAGTCTCGGAAGGCAGAAAGGTAGCCTTATGAAAAATGGTGTTCTCGGGCCATGAAGATAGTGCCTCTGAATGATGACTCCTTTGGACAGGTTGCCGATATTTCAGCCCATGAAAATGCAATAATATGATACAAACAAGACAGAGCTTAGTCTTGCGAATTGAAGGGCAGAACTTAGCCCGTAAGAAAAGCGAAATAAATAGTGCTTGAGACAACACTTAGTCTCGATGAAAAGGTAAATTGGAGGCAGAGCTTAGCCTCGGAAGGCATAAAATTAGCCTTATGCAAAGGGAGATAGAGCTTAGCCTCGGAAGGTAGAAAGGTAGCCTTATGCAAAATGTAGATGGAGACAGAGCTTAGTCTCGGAAGGAAGAAAGGTAGCCTTATGCAAAGGGAGGTAGAGCTTAACCTCGAAAGGCAGAAAGGTAGCCTTATGCGAAATTAAATAAATGACGATAGAAATTCTTAGCTGGTAATAAATTGCGGCATCGTGACCGTTGTGAGCATTGTGACTATGGAGCATTGTTTGTTTGTGCTGATAACAAATGTCAGCATGAGCGACGACTTTGAGAACGTATCTTTAAACAATGTTTGTCCTTTTAGCGGACAATAGATTTTGGGCTTTTGCGATCATGTGGAGACTTGTGATTTCTTTGAGTGTTTTATACTTTGTGCTTGCATCCAAAGAAAAATCGTGAGTTCTGTAAATGGGGGAGGTTGGTTTGTATCCCTGCTGGCTTTTCTTGACTTGTTCGGCTTGATCTGATGATACTGTCTATATCATTGGGGTAGTGTTTTCTAAAAAATGTAGTTTCAAGAATAAGTTATGCATGATTTTGTAAAAAATGTAGTGCAAACGTATAATTTAAAATAGCTTTAGATGAACCAACAACCGTGACACGGTTCAAGACATTGCAACCTCTCCTGCTACGGAATTTTGAGGGTCCTTCTCAAAATTCTGCCCTAGTTTGGTAGGTTGATGCTTCTGACTATTGCACATCCGGCGATCGACTGAACTTGCTTCGGAATTTTGAGGGCCCTCCTCAAAATTCTGCCCCAGTTTTCAATTGCGGGGGAAAATGAAATTTTTTATTGAATTATGACCGAACCCATAGGGCTGCCTACGTATCCCCTCTTAAATGGTAATTAGTTCAAGCGTAGTTCTATTTACATCATTGATAAAAGTATAAAGGATTACACATAGTAGCGTTTGACTGCGTCTGAATTGATCGGCTTTGACCAGATTTCTCCGTCCATTTCTGCAAGTATAAGAGCTCCTCCTATCAGTACTCGGTGAACCATGTATGGGCCTTGATAGTTGGGAGAGAACCTCCCTTTGGCTTCATCTTGATGTGGAAAGATCTTCTTCAGCACCAGCTGCCCCGGTGTGAATTGTCTAGGCTTGACTCTCTTGTTGAAAGCTTTGGTCATTCTATTCTATTAAAGTTGACCATGACATATGGTATTCATCCTTTTTCCATCTATGAGGGATAGTTGCTCATCACGGCTCTTTATCCATTCTGCATCACTGAGCTCAGCTTGTTGTATGATCCTTAAGGAAGAAATTTCATCTTCGGCAGGACTAATAGCTTCCGTACCATAAACTAGCATATAAGGGGTTTCCCCGGTTGATGTACAGACTGTGGTGAGGTATCCCAGCAAAGCGAATGATAACTTCTCGTGCCACTGCTTGTGCTTTTCTATCATCTTCCTCAATATCTTCTTGATGTTTTGTTGGCGGCTTCTACAACTCCATTCACCTGAGGCCTGTATGCTATGGGAATTCTAGTGCTTGATTTTGAAAGTCTCACACGTAGCCTTCATCAAATCCTTGTTGAGGTTGGAACCATTATCAGTGATGATTGATTCTGGAACTCCGAACCGATAAACAATGCAGTCGTAGACAAAGTCTGCCACGACCTTCTTAGTTACTAATTTGTAAGATGCTGCTTTGACCCACTTAGTGAAATAATCAATTGCTACCAAGATGAATCTATGTCCGTTGAATTCGATAGGCTCGATCGGTCCAATGACGTCAATTCGCCAGGAGGCGAACGACCAAGGTGAGCTTGTTGCATTGAGCTCATTCGGAGGTACCTTTATCATATCTGCGTGTACCTGACATTGGTAGCATTTTTGGACACACTGGATGCAGTTCGTTTCCATAGATCCAGAAATAACCCGCTCTGAGTATCTTCTAGGCCAAAACAAAATCATTCATATGCGGGCCGCAGGTCCCAGCATGAATCTCCTCTAGCAGCTTGGATGCTTCCTTTGCGTCGACATATCTTATTAGTCCCAAATCGGGAGTCCTCCTATACAGGATTCCTCCGATGTGAAAGAAATTGTTGGACATTCTTCGGAGTATGCGTTTTTAGTGTAATTTGCAAGCTCTGGGTACTCTCCCTTTGCCAAGTATTTTTTGATATCATGAAACCAAGGCTTTTCGTCTACTTCTTCTTCAACATGGGCGCAGTAAGCTGGCTGGTTATGGATTTTCACTAGAATAGGATCATTGAAATTCTTGTCTGGATGCTGAATCATAGATGACAGAGTGGCCAATGCATCATCGAACTCATTTTAGATCCTGGGGACATGCCGGAATTCCGTTTTCGGAAACCTCTTTCCCAATTCCTGCACGTGGTGTCGATAAGGCAGTATCTTGGAATTCTTAGTAGCCCATTCTCCTTGCACCTGATGTATAAGCAAGTCCGAGTCACCGATCACTAACAACTCTTGGACATTCATATCAATGGCCATGTTGAGCCCTAAGATGCAAGCTTCATATTCCACCATATCGTTTGTGCAGGTGAATCTGAGTTTAGAAAATACCGGATAGTGCTGACCAATTTCTGATATCAGGACAGCTCCAATGCCGACTCTCTTGAAATTCACCGCTCCATCGAAGAACATTCTCCAACCGTCATAGGATTTTGCAATATCTTCTCCTATGAATGATACCTCTTCATCGGGAAAGTATGTTTTCAGGGGTTCGTACTCTCCGTCTACAGGATTCTCAGCAATATGGTCTGCCAATGCTGGTCCCTTGACCGCTTTCTGAGTCACATAGACAATGTCGAACTCACTTAGTAGGATTTTCCATTTGGCCAGCTTGCCAGTGGGCATGGGTTTCTGGAAGATGTACTTCAAGGGATCCATTCTCGATATAAGATATGTGGTATAGGAGCAGAAGTAGTGCCTCAGCTTCTAAGCTACCCAAGTCAAAGCGCAACAGGTGTGTTCTAGTAGAGAATATCGGGCCTCATATGGAGTGAATTTCTTGCTCAGATAATAAATGGCTTGCTCCTTCCTTCATGTTTCATCGTGTTTCCCCATAACACATCTGAAAGCTCCATCTAACACTACAAGGTAGAGTAGCTACCTGGATCAGGTGGTACCAATACTAGCGGTGTCGACAAGTACTCCTTGATTCTGTCGAAGGACTTTTGGCAATCATCGGTCCATTTGGTTGTGGCATCCTTCTTCAGCATCTTGAAGATCGGTTCACATATAACTGTAGACTGTGCTATGAACCGGCTGATATAGTTGAGGCAACCCAGGAAACTCATCACATCTTCTTGTTCCTTGGCGGCGGTAGTTCATGGATGGCTTTGACCTTTGATGGATCCAGTTCTATTCCTCGACGGCTTACAATTAACCCAAGCAATTTCCCAACAGGCACCCCGAATGCACACTTTGCGGGGTTTAATTTCAGATTGTATTTCCACAACCTATTGAAGAACTTCTTCAGATCTTCTATGTGGTATGAAGCTTTATTGGACTTGATAAATAACATCATCCATATATACCTCAATTTCCTTGTGTATCATATCGTGGAAGATAGTGGCCATTGCCCTCATGTAGGTGGCCCCAACATTCTTCAGGCCAAACGACATCATCTTATAGCAGTATACTCCCCACGGCATAATGAAAACCGTTTTCTTAGCTTCTTCCTCGTCCATCCAGATCTGATGGTAACCAGCGAAGAAATCTACGAATGACTGTAGCTCGTGCTTGGCGCAATTGTCAATCAGGATGTGTATGTTTGGCAAAGGGAAGTCATCTGTCAGACTGGCCCGGTTGAGATCCCAGTAGTCGACACAGACTCTAACCTTCCCATCTTTCTTTGGCACTGGCACGATGTTAGCTAACCATGTTGGATACTCCACAACCCTGAGAACTTTGGCATTGATCTGCTTGGTGACTTTTTCCTTGATTTTCAAACTCATGTCAGGCTTGAACTTTATGAGTTTTTGCTTTACCGGTGGACACATTGGATTGGTTGGTAACTTGTGAGAAACAATAGACATACTTAGACCAGTCATCTCGTCGTACGACCAGGCGAATATGTCCTCATACTCTTTCAGAAATTCTGTGTATTCCTCCTTTTCCTACGGTGATAAATGGATACTGATGCGAATTTCTTTGACATTCTCTGAATCTCCCAAGTTGATAATTTTGGTCTCGTCCAGGTTGGACTTAGGTCTGTTCTCAAAATTCTCAACTTCCTTGACAATCTCTTCAGGAATACCATCTTCCTCTTATGAATCAATGTCCGTTTGCTGCGTTGTCTCATTGCATGTCAAGGTCATTGGTTCATCAAGACAAGTAATAGTAATGCCCGAGGCTCGTCAGGCTTCGGCTGTTTTGATGGTCCAATTCTTGAGATATGCTCCTCTTCTTATGGCCTATATGGAAGGGATTTCCTCCCTCTCCTCCTCGAGAACGACACAACAATCCATGTCACTGTCCTCCAAGAATAAGTTCCTCAATGTTTCAAGTGCTTCTTCTTCCTCTGACCCATAGATAATGCCGGCCTGATGGAAAGTCTGCTCTAGATGTGGTATCGTCAGCTCCAGGGAGTAATAAGGACCGTGCCATAGTGGCGACCAGCTCTTGAATTATTCCCAAGTATATTCATATCCCAAACCAAAAGTGGTTCCATGTTTCTTGATCTTTATCGGTTTGGAGATCCCTTGGACGTTTTTGCCGAGCCCTTTACCTGGATCATATCCTCTCCAGTTCATCATGCTAGCGATCTTGTTATCCCACCATTTGTCCTTGTCTATGGCATTGACCCGTTCAATGTGGTGGTAAGTTTCTCCACCCATCTTCCTTCTTCCTTTGATCACTGGATTAGTCTGGTGACTGTAAATAGGATTTCTTCCATCGCCATGAATGATCACTTCTTGGTGGTTCCATTCAAACTTCATTGCCTGATGTAGCGTTGATGCTACAGCCCCAACAGTATGTATCCATGGCCATCGTAATAGCAAGTTGTAGGATGCTGATACATCTATTACTTGAAAGTCAACTTCGAACCAAGTTGGCCCCATCTGCAAGCATAGGCTAATCTCGCCAATAGTGGACCTCTGAGAGCCATCAAAAGCTTTCACATTTATCGCTCCATCTCTTATCTCGTGAAGCCCTTTGCCTAATTTCTTGAGCGTTGTCAACGGACAGATATTGAGACTGGATCCCCCGTCGATAAGAATTCTGGTGATGTGCAGGTCTTTGTTGTGACCCAACCCCTCAGGTGGCAGCTCGTCCTCGTGAAAGGTGATGTTATGGCTTTCCAACACTTGGCCTACCATATTGGCCATTTCCCCACTAGTGATATTGTTTGGCACGTATGCTTCATTCAGCACTTTCAACAAAGCATTTCTGTGTGCCTTGGAATTCTGCAGCAAGGAGAGAATAGATATCTGAGTTGGCGTCTTGTTCAACTGGTCGATGATAGAATACTCCTTGGCCTGCACCTTTCTCCAAAGGTCACCTGGGCCTGTCTCGATAACGGGTGGCCTATTGGAGGCCTGTTTGCTTGATTCAGCCAGATGTTCAGGCGTATAGACCCTATCAGTCCTTGTCATACCCTATGCCGCAGTAGCTTCTTCAATCTTGATTTTACCTTTCCTCCTTGCTTCAGCTACATAATCCCATGGTACAACACTAGTATAGAAGAGTGGCGTGGTTTATATTGCCACTGTAATCGGTGTAGCTACCCTCACTTCGAATGGTAGGTGGCAGAACCACAACTTCAAATAGTGCGGGTGCATTTTCTAGTGGTATGACTTCGGCCTCAATTGGTGCAGGTGCTTTTGCAGGTTGCGCTGGTTCAAACTCAAGAGGTATGGATGCAGTTAATCCTTAGACGGCTGAATTTGGACTTTGATCGGGTTGAGAGTAATTGCTGGATTCTTTGGGTTATAACCTTCTACAATCAACCCGATCGACCCCTTGGGGTCCCAATATTTTTCTACTTCAATCATGTGGATGTCTCCACCCTTATGGTCTGGGAAAGGATTGCTGCGGACATTGGGAGCGAATTCCTTTGCCATAATGATCTTGTTGTCAATCAAGGACTGTATCTTGTCTTTCAAAGAGCGGCATTCCTCAATGGTGTGCCCCTTCATGCCGAAGTGGTATGCACAGGACTTGTCTGGATTAACCTACTGAGAAGGATTCTCGGGGGTTACGACAGGGGTGTGGGTGACATAACCAGCAGCCTTTAATTTCTCATACAGTTGGTCGATCGGTTCGGCGATGGCAGTGTATTATTTTGGAGGTCTTCAATCAAAATTAGGCCGAGGCCTAGGGAAGTTTTGGTGTGTAGGGGGTGATTGATAGCGGGATGGTTGAGAATTATAAGTGTGGTAAACAGGAGCACACTGGAAATATCTGGGTGAAGTAGGTTGATATGTAGGTGGTGGAGATGATTGATAGGTTGGTGGTGAAGCTTGGTATGAGGGTGAGGGTGCTTGGTAATTTTTGGTTGGTTGATATGTGAGTGGAGGTATTGGGTAGGTTTGATATTTAAGTGGAGATTTGGTTCCCTGTGAAACCATCACGACTCCCACGTCCCTTTTCTTGGACACACCACCGGACTGTAGGGACTTGTTTGTATCTTGCAAAGCCTCAAAGTTAGTAAACATACCACTTTTGATTCCTTCCTCGATCCTCTCGCCCAATTTGATAATGTCGGAGAACTTGCTGTTCTCAATCACCATCAACCGCTCATAGTATTGTGGATCTTGAGCGACGAAGAACTTATTCATTTGTTCTTTGTCCAAGACATGCATGACCTTAGCAGCTTCGGATCTTCAACGAGTAGCATACTCGTGAAATGTTTCTGTGGGCTTCTTCTTCAGATTCTAGATGTAGACCACGTCTGGTGCGTTCTCCGTATTAAACTTAAATCTATCCATGAAGTCAGATGCCATTCTCACCCAATTCGACCACTTCCTGGGATCTTGGATGATGTACCAAGATAGTGCGTCTCCTTTGATTCTTTTGTGGAGTGTTATTTGGAGTATGGAGGGTATTGCATTGAGTTAGAAGGATTTGATTCTTTTGTGGAGTGGTGTGATGATGAGCTGTGAGATGGTTTTGCGGCTTTGGGATGCTTTGAGGAGGTGTGGGATTCTGGATGTTAGGGAGGTTGACGTCTGGGACGCTGAGGGTGAATGATAGGTTTGCAAAACGTCGAACCTGATCAAACTTTTCTTGGAATTTCAACAAATTCTGTTCTAGCTGCAACATAGGCTCATTCTAGACCCGAATACCCTGGCCATTAGTGGCCTCTACCCGTTCAACTGTGTTTTCTTTCCTGATGTTGCCTGAGTCTTCCATTTTCTTCATGCCTTTGTTCTTGCCTTTGGGAGGACTAGGAGGATGAGAGGGTGGAGGGACCTTGAATCTTGTGAGGTATGATGATGATGCGAGAGTGAACGAACCAACTTTTGGGGAGGGGAATAATAAAAGAAAGAAAACAAAACAAAACAAAAACAAAAGGTAGCCAAGTCAGTGAGGATTATGAAAAGTATTTGCAGTATTTAAACACATAGTGCGAGAATGTAAAACGTGTCCTAATTTGGGAACCTCTTTGTGCCCGAGGTAGGCCTAGCTCCAAGTTAATTTGGAGAACTAAAAATGCAAAAATGCCTCATTTCATTAATGTAAAAATAGACGAATCCCAAAATGACTCTAAAATAAGAAATAAATAAAAATAACTAATGGCCACTGGCCTTATTACATCATAAAGTGAAAAAGGAAATTCCTATCTACTTGGTCCCAGAAGGACCTTCCCTAGACTCGGCATCCTTGATTCCCTCGAACAGATTCCCCAGCTCGCGAAGTCCTAGTAATAGGTATGCTCTGGCTAGACGTCCACCTTTGTTTCCTTCAGCTTTTTGACAGTCTTCAACCCTCTTGATGAATTTACCCTCCAGCTCGACTATACCTCGTTCCAAGTATCCTAGCTTTCTATTGGTACTCATGGCCATGTCTTTCCATTCTTTCGATCAACTTCTTGTTGGACTCGTGTATCTCACGGTGCTCGTTCTCACATTCATGGATCCTCTTGTGTAGTTGATTATACATGAACTGAGCCTCGGAATTTTTATCTATGATCCTGTGACCTCGGATGAACCCTGGCCTGCCCAGACCATCCCAGTTGTCTTCCAACCAACCTGAATAGAAAGGGGTGCAACCTTGTAATATCTATCTAGTTCAATGGTGTCTTTTTCCATTACGATCTTACAGTGCCACATGTGTTGGGTGTGGCACTTGTGAGGACTATCATCATTCTGAAAGTCAGTCCGGAAATGACTAATCTTGTCGACCCTTGGTATGACTTGCTTTCTACCTGCTTGTCTCATAACCCGGAGAGGGACATAAGGATATGTTCCTCTCAGAACAATCAGTATCAAGAATGGTGAATCTCTGGACTGGATGATGAACTCTTCTGTTGGAAACCACTCGAACATCCATTGGAATTTCTCTTCAGTCAAATTATCAAAGAACTCCACCCACTCTTTGGCATCCTCAGGCTAGGCAAACATGTCAGGGATATAAGTCATTCGCTTTGGATGGTGGAAAGCGATGTGGTCATTCCACGACTTTCGTGGAGACTCTTATCGTTACTGGACCTTTTGGAGGTGTTCCAAGAGCCAGAGTTGTAGTAATAAGTTACAGCCCTCAAAATGCTTCTCTCCTCTTTGGCATTGTTCTAAAGCTCGATACATGTCTGAAATGATCATAGGAATGATGCTGAAAGTCTGCCCGTCAATTCCCTCCATTAATGTCTTGGTTACCATAGCCATCATAGTATGGATTCTTTCTTTATTTGTTAGGAATACTATCAACCCCAGGAAGCAAACAATAAATACGAACACCCTACGATGACTGTATCCCAAAGATGTGATGGCGAATTCATCATGGAAGGTACGATATGATTTTCTATGGCCGTACCTTTTATACCAGTAGTCAAAAGGGATGTATGATTCCTTCAGACACATTAACTCTGCATTCTTCTCCAAACCCATCATTTTTAAGAGACCCTTGCCCGTGCGGTTCTCAGGCATTAGCAAACCCGGAGTTTCCCAAACTAGACCGGCCAGTCTTCCTATTTCTTCTAACAATGGTGTCATTTCGCTGTCCCCAAAGTGGAAGACAACACTTTCACAGTCCCAGAATAGGGTGGCAACATATATCATCATGCTATTAGGCTGGATGTCCAGGAGGTACGACAGATTACCCAGATATTTCTTGACGAGCATTTTGTCAATAGAATGCAGATCTTGCCACCAATTCAGCAATTTTGGGTGGATGTTGGTGACCATGCCGAATATGGGGACTTCGTGCCTCATATTTCTGCAAGGAAAACAGGATTAGACTCTGACCCCCACCAGAATCGACTATTTAACATCAATGATTAGCATGTGAGCATTTAGTTCTCCAAATAAATGCACAAAATGTGATGATGTCTGTTGGGATTTACAGAACCTGGTGGACTTTGGACAAGGCTATCTTAAAGGACATTTTGCGGACAACACGTTAGCCTGGCTAGGTTTGAACATGATGCATGCAACAGTATAACGGAGTAATGTCTCTATGGGGTTTTAGACTGGTACCCTTGAGTGGACAACTCAAGGGGGGAAGGCACGAAACCGTCTCCTGCACCGCTGATCGACTAGTTTTACCGTAAATAAGCCTTTCTGTCACGACCCAAATCCTAATTCAGGTCGCGATGGCGCCTAACAGCGGGGTTAGGCAAGCCAGTGTAGAAGACGCTATATGTTATTCCCTTGCCCGTCTGAGTAAACATGTAGGAAATCACAAATTTTAAACCATTACTATAATGCTAGCATGATACGACGATAAAACCATGAAAATATAGAGGCACAGGGCCAAAACCGAAGAACATATGTAGATACACAGCCCAAACCCAAAGTACGAACTACGTGTGTTCCAGGAACTAGTGTCACGAGTGTCACGGGCAACTACTAAATACACAATGTCCAAAGTATATATATACGTATACAGAGCCTCAGTCTGGATGAAATAGACAGAGAACATGACAAAAGGAACTCCAGGGGGCTGCCAGGAAGACGCCAAGATGAGCAGCTCAGCGTGAAGTATAATCACGCGATCAATATCTAGCTCCAGCCTGATAGTCAGGTATACCAGCCTCCGGACCTGTACAATCAAGTACAAAAGAGAAGAAAGTGCAGCATGAGTACATAAATAAATATGTACCCAGTGAGTATCCCATCTAATCTCGAAGAAGTAGTGACGAGAGGTCGACTCGATACTCACTAAGGTCCAACAGTAATAGTATAAAGTAGGATATAAGGAAAACAGTAGACATATAAATAGTGCACCGCAATTGTAAAGAGAATACATGGTTTCCAAGTAAATATTGAAAGCAGTAACAACTTGCCCATCTCCTGTTCCCAAACATTTGTCAAATCATAACTCAGTATTACATACCAAATAATCATGCACATACAAGAGTAAGACAACCGGCTGGAGTCATGAAGAAGAATAGCTATGAACTGCCGGGGATCGACCGGCCCGTACCAAGAGTGCATGCTTGTAATGAATCATATCAAGAAGATCTATGCACTACCGGGGATCGATCGCCCCGTACCAAGAGTGCATGCTTGCAATGAATCATATAAAGAAGAGCTATGCACTGTCGGGGATCGACCGACCCGTACCAAGAGTGCATGCTTACCAATAGTCCAACATACGCACTGCCGGGGATCGACCGGCCCGTACCAAGAGTGCGTGTATCAATGTCATCATATCATATCATAGTGTAACTTCGTCCATGCACTGCCGGGGATCGACCGGCCCATACCAAGAGTGCACTCTCAATCAAATCACTGTGCACTGCGGGGGATCTACCGGCCCGTACCAAGAGTGCACTACACATCCGTCGTGGCGTACAGACCGCTCCCATAAGAGTAAAGGAAATTATATCGCTTGCTGAATTACGAAGCGAAGATCATGCGCACACAGATATAAAGTTCAATTCACCACAACCTTCCCAATTGTTTAAGTAAATGAAAACTCAGGAAGACAGTAACACATCAAGCAGGAATTTGCACATATAGTTCAATTTAGGGCAGAATACATGGCATGTTGTGGTCCTAAGCTACCCGGACATAACAATGGTAGTCGCTATGTACGGACTCTCATCACGTGGTACGCACGTAGCCCCAAAACAAAAACATACAACACATAGAGAACCTATGGGGACAATTCCCTCTTACAAGGTTAGAAAGGAGACTCACCTCGACGAAGAACACCCCTCGGATCAAGGACCGGATCAAGGATGTGCCCGAATCTCTGTAACTACCCTCGACGGCTCGCAACTAGCCAAATATATTATAATTGAATCAATTTATAGTTCAAAGAAGGAGAATTAATGAGGAAATATTCTTGAAGGTATTAGGAATTTCGACCCCGGACCCACACGTTCGGATTTCGAAAATTCTTAAAGGAATCAATTACTCGGAGTATAAGGATCATAATTATGCAAGTTCTTGCTAGCATTCATGTCAAAAATGGAAAATTTATAATTTCCCAAAATCCCTAAATTTCTAACAATTTCCATGAATTTTTTTGGGGGTAATTTAGAAGAGAATTTCATTACGAATTAATGTCATAATCATGAAACTATGGAATTTACTTACCTCAGCAACAATGGAGGAAAGGCTCTTGAAATGCTCTCTAAAATCTTGAGGAAGAAGATGAAAATGAGGAATTATGGCTAAGTCCTGTATTAAAAGAGACTGCCCAGGTGATGCTTCTATGCGATCGCGACCTAAGGCCTGCGATTGCGAAGACAGCTTGCCTGACCTTTGCGATCGCGATAGAGGTCCTATGATCATGAAGAACAAAGTGCCCGGCCCCCAGACTCGACACTATGATATCGCATAGGTGTCCTGCGATCGCGAAGGACAACTGGCCTGACCTCTGCGATCGCGAAGAACAAACTCACCCGGCCTAGATGCATCTCAATGCGATCGCGAAGGTGTGGAAACCAGACCTCTGCGATAGCAAAGGGGAGGCTGCGATCGCAGAGAACAATCAACAACCCAGCAAAATCCTTCTCCGCGATAGCAGCCCACCTTCTGCGATCGCAGAGAAGGAAACCAGATAGCAAATTCTTTGGTTTTTTCCAACTTAGCTCCCGGGGGTCTAAAACACACCCGATCCCCTCGGAACCTCGTCCAAAAGCACCGGCAAGTCTTTATTCATGATACGGACTCGTTCGAACTTCCGGAACATGAAAAACAACAACAAAACTCAAAATTCAACCCCAAAACTAAATTGAATCAACAACTTAAAATTCTAGAATTCACTCTAACGCGCCGAACGGGTCTATACTACTCGGAATGACCTCAAATTTTGCAGACAAATTATAAATGACTATACGGAACTATTCCAACTTCTGGAATCGCATTCTGACCCTGCTATCAAAATTTCCACTTCCGGTCGGATTCTTCAAAACCTTCAATTATGACTTTAGCCAAATAACCTCACATTGACTTCCGAATATCCAAATTCACTTCCGATCACGCTCTCAACTCCAAAATCACCATACGAAGCTATTCCCAGACTTGGAATCCCAAACGGACCTCAAAATAATCGAAATGCGCTTTAAGCCAAATTTGAGAAATTTCTTCAAAAATGCTGATTTGTACAATATATGCCAAACACTCCCGGGTTACCCAAATCCCGACCCGGCCATACACCTAAGTCCAAAATTACCATACGAAACTTTTGGAATCTCCGGATCCTGATTCCGAGGTCATTTGCTCAAACTTCCGATCTTAATCAATTTCTCCAACTTGAAGCTTCCGAAATGAGAATTTTCCTTTACATTTAACTCTGAACTTCCTGAATTTCAATTCCGACCATACGCACAAGTCATAATACCTGGAATGGAACTGTTCATGACTTCCAACCGCAGAACGACGTGCTAGAGCTCGAAACGACCGGTCGGGTCGTTACACTTTCCAAATTTAGGGGGTGATAATACAGGAAGGGCGCAACCATTCATCAAGCGTTGCTATAGGATTTTTTTTTGGCAAGAGTGGAGTATGATGTAGAATCATGATTATGCAGTAAGCAGTAAAACATGTTGTCATGTATTTGCACGTTACGAAAGCAATAAATACAACAATTTATAAATTAAAAGCGGTTACAAAGGAGGGAAACAAGGAAAAACGTCAGTTTGCTTTTGAAGAAAATTAAATGCTTAAAACAAATAGACAAGTAATTGCACATAAGGGGAATGGAAAGAGGTACAACTCACAAACCAGTTTGAAAATGGTAAAAGCCTAAAGATCCCTAGCAGAGTCGTATGCTATCGCGCCCCCTTTTTCCATCTCCTTTTGGGGCCGGTCAAGGGTTCTTGAAATTGGTTGGGACAACACATTCCTTTTGGTAAAGGGGTTTGCAAGTTATGAAGAGTCGCCACCTAACGAGTTAAGGTGCGTTAGGGCACCTATTGAGGGTTCATTTACAAACAAGTTTGATAACCAGAGATAGGGTAAGGACTTGAAATTATTCTAAGGGGAAGGTGTTAAGCACCCCTCAGAATCCAAAACTGTGGTTCCCGGCCAAACAACTTTTGTGAATTTGTACAAGTAGAAAGTAAACAATTATTTTTTAAAATAGTAGATGGTTTTGGAATATTCGCAGTCTAAGCACACATATGTTACTAATTTGAAAATATTTAGTAGCTAAGTAGGTTTTGAAAAGGATTATGGTTTAAGAATGTATATAGGGTAGGGGTATCCTAGGTTTGTTTGTAATATGGATCATATCAATGCAATACCTGGTATGACACTCCTCGAAGAGGGGCTATACGTGGTATTAGCGCACCGGTCATCATATCCATAACTACCCTTTCCCACCCCGAAAAGGTAATTAGAGCGAGTGTTGGTCACAACCTCTATTGCATTCTGTTACCCGTCCCTTCCTATTAGTCCTGGAGGAGTTTAAGACTTCTATCCTATGAGGCAGTTCTAGACAAACTCCTAAGGTTGAAAGGAGAAAATACTAAGGCGACAAGAAAGAACAAGTAGGACTTTTAGTAAATAAAGGCAGGAAAGAAACAATTAGAGGCTCAGGTTTACCTCCACAGATAATGCATGTAAACAACACGTCTCAAACACAAACAAGGGAAATATTATCAAACAGGATCCTAAGGCATGATGCCTAAGTGAATAACAGAGCACAGAAGAAATGCAGACTTATGTTTGCAAAATTAGAAGCAGGGACTTAATCAGTTTGCTTACTCATCTTAAACCTGTTAACCATTAAGTAGTAAACACAAAGAGTCAGTTCCCAGTTTTGTAAGAATTAGTTACCTAAGGCTTGGGATAAAGCAAAATTTTTACCAGAATTATTGAAACAGTGTGGGAATTATTTTCAAGAAAACATGATGTTCTAAGTGTTAAGAGATACACAGAGGTTATGACCAATTTTACTTAAACAAGGCAATCACATGATGAGATTATTTTATTGCCTTTTCATGCATCGATAATTTAGCTAAGTGTGATTGAGTGAGTATATATGAGGTCCTAAACAATATATCTAATATGCATGTAAAAATTCAGAATGATTTATATGCAGAGTTCATAAAACAAGATTTCCAGATGCACAACATGATTGCAAGATATGCAGAGTTCCTAAAGCAGGGTTTCTAAATGCATACAACGTTACAACATTATTAGACATGATTGCATGAGCAGGAGTTTATATTAATGTTGTCATTTATCCTGAGATATGAGATATGATTTCTAAGAGATAGTGATAATATCAAAATGAGATGCTGAAAAATAGTATACATGAAACCTGGGAGCATGGTCTCCAATGCATGATATGCTTGCATGTATTGGTCCTAAACATGGATTCTAGTGCGCACACAGAAAATATAAACCTAAAGCATGGTTTCTACCCTTGATATGGATAACCTATGTATCTACCCTTCCCTTTTCACTATCCGTCCCCAATATTCGTTTACAACAAATTATTACAAACGAGTATCAAATGAATTACATAAGTAGATAAGAAAAATAAGAAGTTGCACTATAGGGAACCTGAAAGTAGGCCCAGATTTCCAGAATTTTTGATGCCAGATTCTTACAGCCTTTCTCAATATCCGGGTGTGTCGGAGTTCCCTAAGGACCCCAAGGGATCCCGGGCAGTGCTGACACCCAGAATTCACAATCATAATTGAGTAAGTGCAGTGTGGAAGCGCCAGCCCCAATACATCAGAGTTCATAGGGATCTCATAGGAATCCCTAAGTAGTCATACATTGGAGGGGCAGAACTTAGGGACCTAAGAGTAGAGCGAGAGTGCTTGGCATAGTTTTGAAAAATTTGAGTAGGAAAATAGTTTGAAAAGAGACTTCTGAAATAGTTTTGTAAATGAATGAGTTGTTTTAGTAAAACAACCTTTTGAAAAAACAAACAGTTGGGTAATTAACAATAACAGACCACCATGACAGGTTCAAGAAATATTCAAAGAACACAAAGCCAAGACAGATTCAGCAACACAAAACCTCAAACAAGGGTAATGGGGATTGGGGGACAAATAGAGCATGTATAGTGAACATAAAATAGACAGAAGTGCACATAGTTTCAGAATCAGAGATACTCTAGGGGGATTCATGGGATTAGGGTATAGCATAAACTTCAGGAGTAGCACAGAACCAAGTAACTTAAGGTAAATTGTTTTGTCAAAGACTAGTCCATACTAAAACCAGTTAAACACAAAATGGAAAAGAGTCATATTGGGACAGGCTATGAAGAGGGGGGGGGGGACATATTCATGCTGATCTTAAGGGAAGTAGTACAAAACATACATGTTAGATAGACAAGAATGTATGCATGTCAACTATAGGTTGCACAACAAAACCAGAGATAGAAACAAACTAGAAACAGGATGAACTGAAGTAGTAAAAGAAACATATTGGTTTGGGAACTTGAATTGAAATTAGAACATACCAGTAAAGAAGAAAATAAACACAAAGTGGAGGATAGGGGAGCACAATAGTTAGCCTTGGCTTGCAGCCGGCTAACTTAGAACAGTAATAAATAACACAGAAAGAGAGCAGGAACTTTTTAGTGTGAGAGACAGAGAGCTTCTGAGCCAATGTGTTCGTGTGTTTGTGCTAATGAGAGACTAAAGTGCTTATAGTTATAAGACATGCAGAAGAATCAGGTAAAAATAATAGTTCAGCAGTAATTATATAAATAAATCAATTAGAATCAGATCAGTGAGAGGACTTCCTTTAATCAAGGAGTTAAATTCAGACGGTAATAAGCAATGATAAATAAGGAATAAAATCATGTAAGACTGAACATGACACATAAGGAAACAAGCATAAGTATAATACCAGTATATCACATGTAATACAGACTATGTTCAAGGATTCTAATTAAGTAAAGTACATACGAACTAGTTTGATAGCATAATCAACTATAGAATAAGGTAGGAGAATATTTTATAAGTCAGAAAATTAGTAGAGAGTATCACAAGAAATCAGTGAAGCATATCAGTCACAGGGAATCAAGGGATTCAAATAGGAGACAACATTAGCCAAAGGAAAGTACCACGAAATAAACACATGATAGGCAAGAAATCAGAAACCATAGTAATCAAAATAGGGTAAAATCACACGAAATTAGGGACTCACATAGAGCATAACACGAATTACAGAATAAATGTAATACAGGCAGGAGAATGAAGATTCAGAGACATTGATGAACAAAAATAGAGTAGAACCACATAATAAGCAGGGATAGTAGCAACCAGAAACCCGAACAAGCAAGCACAGGGTAAAAGTTACAGAGTATTCTTGAGAACACAGTAAACATAATAGAACAGGTAAACATTTTATCGAAAACAAACTCAGAGACAAAGATTTAAACAAAGAACTCTTGTTTTTTTAACAAAATAACTCAGAAAAAGGGAAAAACTCAAATAAAGCTCAAACATAATGAAAACTCATAAGGTAATACTTAAAATCTGAAAAAGACACTCTCTCTTCTCTCTTCTTTCTCTCTCTAGGTTTGGCGTGTTTCTTGAGCTTGGGCAGCCATGGATGCTGCAATATCTCCCCAGCCTTTGGATGTGGGAGAGGTGATCCAAAAAGCTAACGATACAACAACAAACAACAATTGAAAACAGTTATATGCTGATCTGTTACGTCCAAAGGAAGCTGCTGCGTCGAAGTTTGATTTGGTTCCAGTGACAATTGTTCATGGTGAACCAACAATAGAGTTCTCAATGGATGAGATTAAACAATTCACAAGAGAGTAAGGATTGCATCAAGCTGTTATAATGAAGTTTTCATACGGTAAACCTGATCTTCAGGAGTTTAGAAAAGTTTTTTCGTCGCAATTCGATATTCAAGGTCGCTGCAATATAGGACTACTGAAATTTCGCCATATTTTAATTAGATTTGATCTATATAATGACTATGTTATGTTTTTATCATGATCAACTGGTTATGTAAAGGCTAAGGGTGATGAATTCTTTTTTAGAACATTCCCATGGATGTTAGAATTCAATCCAAAGGAGGAAACGTCCATGGCAGTCGTATGGATTTCTTTTCCAGGCCTGCCGCCTAACTTCAGAGGTCGTTAATGTCTATTGCTTCAGCTATTGGTAAATCTCTTGCTGTGGACAAGGTGACGCAAGAAAGAACACGACCTAGCGCTGTTAGAGTCAAGGTAATTCTAGATCTTTTGGACAAACATCCTAAGAAGGTTAAAATTTTGATGGTCGACAAAGCTACAGGTAAAATAATTGTGCATTATCAGGAAGTTGTATATGATAATCTTCCAAAGTATTGCAAATATTGCAAGCATCAAGGACATGATGATAAAGCATTTCGATTATTGAAAGAACAAGGTGTAGAGGAGATGGCAAAAACAGATGCAACAGTTAAGAGAAATCTGCCAGTTATAGATGTAACCATGAATGAGCAGATGCAAGGAGATGCTAGGGATTATCTAAATTCTAAAAGATCTGAACAAAGAGATAAGGAAGTAGTAGTTTCAGATGGAAAACTGATAGAAGCAGTAGCAAAGGAAAATCACTTTGGGTGATGGAAATTGGGGACACATAGAGCATATGTAGTGAACACATGGTATACAGTAACATAGAAGTTCTTGTAGGTGTTTATATGATTAGGGGGTAGCTTAATGGTGTCAACAAAGCATGGAACAGAATCAACACAGAATCAGACAACTTAGGGCAACAAATTGCTTTGAAATGAAAGGTTCATACTAGAAACCAGACAAACATAAAATAGAGCAAAGTCACATTGAGACATACTACAAGGGGTAACATATTCATAATCATGATGATCCTAAGGGGAGTGGGACATAACATAACATGATAGATGAAAAATAGGTCAACTACATGTTGAATAGCAAAACCATAGATAGAAACAAATTAGAAACATGATAAACTGAAGCAGTAAAAGAAACATATTGGTTTTGGGACTTGAATTAAAATAAGAACATACCAGTAAAGAGAGAGTAAACACAAAGTGAAGAATACGAGAGCACAATAATTAGCCTTGGCTTGAATCCGGCTAATTCAGAACAATAGCAAGTAACAAAGGAAGAGAGAAGAAAAACTTCTAGTGTGAGAGAGAGTTTTTGAACTAATGTGTTCGTGTGTTGAAGACTGTTCATGAGAGTAGTATATATAATAGTTTAAAGCTTGGTAAAATAAGGTAAGAATCACAATTGTTTAGGATCAGTATCAATTAGTATAAAATCAATCCAAGTACTCTCTCAATTAAGGGAATTAGTTCAAAACGGTAAGAACATATAACAAATAAGGATGGAAATCAATGTGTAACTGGAGCATAACAGATAAGGAAATAATTCGAACATAGTAGACACAAAGTAAATAATTAGGGCTAGGTTCATAAGGTCGTAATTAAGGAAATAATGTAAGAATCAATTAACAGTATAGTGAGTCATGTAATAAGGCAAGAAATAAACTAAAGGTCGGAAATCAGTAAAGATACTATCACAGAAAATCAGTAAAGGATATCAATCACAGGGAATCAGGGATTCAAATAGAAAGTAGTACTAATTTAGGGAAACTAACACAAATTTCGGTGAATAAACGAAATAATCACAGTATAGGCAAGAAGAAGCAAATCAGGAAACCCTAATAAGCTCAATAGGGTAGAAATCACAGAAAATCAGGGATTCAACTAGAAAATGGTACTGACTAGAGAAAATTACCACAAATTTCTGCCAATAAACAAAGTGAGCATAATATAGGCGGAAGAATCAAAATCGGAAACCCTAATAAGCACAATAGGATAAAAATCAAAGAGGCTCAGAACATATTCATGAGAAACAGGCGTACATACAAATCAAACGAACAAATAAGCAAGGACAGTCTCAGAACCCAGGATTAAAACCAAAAGAACTAGAGTTTAACATAATCAATCAGGTAAAGGGAAAAACCTAAATAAACCGTTAAAACATAGTGAAGGTTGTAGAATAACACTGAAAATCAGAGGAAAAGTCATTTTGAAAAGGGGTTAAGAAACCCTAGTTATGAAGACGAAGAGGCATTTTTTGAAAATCGGAAAGATTCTCATGGAAAACAGCAAAATAACTCAGAATACTCTTAGATCTGTTATACTAAAGTGTCAAAAGATAAAATTAAGGTTTTGAGAGAGATAACCCAGAGATAGAGAGAATCCGGCTTAGAAACCATAGGTTTAGCCGGAAATAGAAAGATCTTACTCGGACGGGCCAAGGTGGCCTGAGAATGACAAGAACAGACCATAGGTGTGAGTTGAACAGCCGTCGGTCCCTTGAGGACCTCAAGTTAGCAAGAATCCAGCATGGGGGGGGGGGGGGGGGGGGGGGGGGCATAGAGGCTAGGGGATGGTAGAGAACCACCATTAATCTCGGCGAGTAAACGACCGGCAAGTAGGAGCCATGGTTAGGAAAAGAGCTTGAGAGAGTGTAACGGCGGGGAGAAAAAGAGAATGAGGGTTTGGGAGGGGGGGCCTATGGTCTTAGGTTTAATTTAGGAAAGAGTGAATCTGGGGCATTGATCAAAATTGATCAACGACCAAGATTAAATCAGGTCTGGACCGGGTAATTTTAGTGGGTTGGGCCTGGTTTGGGGTTTGGGGTTGGTTTAATTTAGGCTATAATTGAAATGAAAATAGGTTATTTGTTAAATACCCAATTAAATTAATTTGTAAAATAGCTAATAATTATAAAAATGAATTTCATGCATAGAAAATAGCTTAAAAGGATTATTTAGTATTTTAAAAATACAAATGGCTAAGTTCTGGTAAAGAAAATAGTGCAAAATTATATGCCTAGGCTACAATTGCAAAGTTATTGCAATTATAGCCAAAAGGTGCCAAATAGGCTATTTATGGAGTAATTTGGCCTTAATAGGACCATAAACAATAAATTAAATCAAGAAATGTTTTTGAAATCATTTGTGATGCAATTTGTAATTATTTATTGGAAATAAAATACTAGACAAATTAATAAAAATGTAAGAAAATTATGAAAAAAATACCAATGGCTACTAATGCATGATTTTGAAGGTATATATGCAATGTAAAAATATTTTGGGAAAAATTGGATATCAACATATTTGGGCCTAATGAAGACTCCCTATAGTTTATCCTACTACTATTATGTAATTTATTCATTACTCTGGCCTGTAGTAAGTTTGTAATGAACAGATTCTGGGGTATATAGTAAAAGTGGGAAGGGTCTTTATTCTCTTTGGGCAATTCGGGTTGAAGTCCTGCCAATAGAGTTTCATTTGTTCTGTTAATCCAGTTTACATCATCTTTGGTTAAACTCGTATTAGTCTTATATGGTGTGCATATTAGAAATCCTGCCTATAGGATTATAATTGCATATTAGAAATCCTGCCTATAGGTTGCATTAATTTGTCCAACAAACATGTGTTAGCAATCATGCCTATAGGACCTCAATGTTTGATTTAATTATTTTTCTGGTAATATGTACAATTTTTGCCCGTATTACTGCTCAATAGATATCATGCCTATAGGGTTAAATTAAGTCAATAATAGATACCATGCCTAAAGGACTAAAACCAGTTTCAAACCTAGGAATCATGCCTATAATACTTAAGTTAGTTCAGTAATTAGAAAGCATGCCTATAGGATTAAAAGGGAAATACAAGGCTATGAAGCATGTCTATAAGGCTAAAATCAATTTGCGCTTAGATATCATTCCTATAAGATTCTATTAATTGGTTCTGAATACAATCGCTACTATCAATCACTTAGACAACATGCCTATAGGACCTAATAATAATTGTGGATTTATAACTGCGATTCATTACTGCCTAAAATGCATAGATTTTGTACTGAATATAATCAGTAGGCAAACAATAGGTCTTGGAACTTGCCTTAATGAAACTGCCTCTGTATATCTGTCTTCTCGCATAGATATCCCGCATCTAGGAACTTTAAATAAAGTTTTGCCATATCAATTGCGTGCTGGAGGTCAACGTGAGCCAATATGTGCCCCTTTGTTTAAAAGTCCTATTTGTCTTTTTGTTTTTCGCCTAGCCTTTTACATTTTTGAGTAACCTAGGTGTAGTCTAGAACTATCCCAAATAGAGGTCCTAATACCTCCAGGGCCATAGGTAAGGGACGCGTAATGCACACATAGGAAACGAACTAGAATCAACTAGAGCGCTTTAGGTAACAACTTAAAGACAGTAATTGGGTAGTAGGAGATGATAGTCTGTGCGCTAAATACCATGAGTAACACCCCGTCTTGAGGGAATTACAAAGTATTGCACGGGGTGATCCTATAGGCTAAAAACTTAGGACCCCCATCCCTATAAATTAGTTTTCTTTACTTTTCCTTAGACTAATTCACTTAATTTAAGTTCGGCTGGGACCCACCGTTGTGGACCTCGAGGGGTTCCTAACACCTTCCCCTCAAGGTAATTTGAGTCGTTACCCAATCTATGGTGATTTAAACTAGTATATGATTTATCTGCTCTAGGTTCCCTAACGCACCTTAATCCGTTAGGTGGCGACTCTCTCGGTTCCAATTCCTTGTCCTCTCAAAAGGAGTTCTCCCAAAAATGTCGAAACCCGATTTCGCGAGAAAAAATGGGTGCGACAGTATGGCGACTCCGCTGGGGATATCTTTAGGCACTTTCCATAACGAATTTGTTTTCTGAATTAGTCTTTAAGCATGTCTTTATTATTCTGTTCATACTTGCACACCTCTTTCCCTTCTCACTTTATGTGAATTTATTTTCCTATCTTTATTCATTTATGATTTCTCTTTCGTGTTTTATTACTTTTACTATGGAAACTGACTTGTCTCATTGTTTTCTTTCTTAAATGCCTTTACAATTATTAAATACCGCATTTTATCATTATTCATCATGCAAATACTTGACAACATGTTATTTTCTTTTGCATAAATATATGCTCAACATCATATTCTACTTGTGCATAATTAATAGCATAGCAACACTTGATGAGTGTCTGTGCTCTTCCTATATCACCCTTTTGAATTTGGAAAGGCTTATTTGCGGTAAAACTAGTCGATTAGCGGTGTAATCGATACGTGCCTTTACCCCCTTAAGTTGTCCGCTTGAGGGTACCAGTGTAGACCTCTATAGAAACCTTACTTTGATAATAACTGTACATGCATCATGGTCAAACCTAGTCTGTGTTAATATGTTGTCCGCATAATAAACCTTTAAGGAAAGCCTTGTCCAAAGTCCACCAGGGTTTCCATAATCCCAACAGACGCAACCACGATCTGTGCATTATTTGGAGAAATAAATGCTTGAATGCTAATCATTAATGTATAAGTAGTCGAATCCGGAGGGGGAAAGGGTCTAACTCTGTTTGTTTTGCAGAAAATGAGGCACGAAGTCCCCAGGTTCGGCATGGTCCGGAATATACCACCGTTATTGATAGATTGGTGGGAAGACCTTTCATCAAGCGACAAAAATCATGTGAAAAGGGTCCTCAGAAACTTACCTTCCTTATTGGACATCTAACCAAACAACACATTGATTGAGGCTGCCACTATGTTCTGGGACGGAGAAAGGGCGTATTCCGTTTTGGCATCATAGAAATGACTCCTCTTTTGGAGGAAATAAGGGGATTCGCTGGACTACCTTGGGACAGTCCTGGTTTATTGGTACCGAAAAATCGCACTCCTAGGGGTTTTTTGAAAATGATGGGCTTAAGAAAGAATGATGACTTTGTATGTTTGAAGAAGTCCTACATACCCTTTGAATTTCTCTATGAACGATACAGACACAACAAATCTTATCATATCTTTCATGACGAGTTCTCCATCACTACCTTAGGTTGGATTCATCGTAGGTTTTCGTGTTCAGCATCTGATTTTTGGGTATGATAGTGTTTCCAAGCAAAATAGACAGGATTCACACCAGACTGGCCATAGTAACCAAAGCCTTAATGGAGGGAATCGAGGGAAAAACGTACACTATTGTTCCTATGATTATAGCAGAGATATATCGGGCTTTGGATCGTTGCTAGAAAGGGTTCAAACATTTCAAGGGTTTTAATTTGCTGCTGCAGATTTGGTTGCTAGAACATCTCCAAAGGGATCAATACCGCTAATAGGTTCTACGGAAACCGTAGAATGATCACATAGCTTTCCACCATCCCAAAAGAATGACCTTTATCCCAGACAGGTTTGCTCAACCAGAGAATGCTGCAGAATGGGTATAGTTTTTTGACAATTTGACCGAAGACCAGGTTCATTGGATGTTCGAGTAGTTCCCTACCAGTGAATTCATCATCCGATCTAGGGATGTTCCGCATTTGGTGTTGATCGAGTTAAGGGGCATACACCCCTATGTTCCTATCAGGGTCATGAGACAAGCTGGTCGAAAATAAGTCATACACGAGTCTCCAAAATAAGTCACTACAAGGCAGATTTTCAAGATGATAACATCCCATACAAATGTGAAGCTGAACACATGTGGCACTTGAAGGTCATTGTGGAAAAGGACACCATCGAGCCAGATCGATACCACGCAGGGCATATGTACTTCTACCCATCATGGTTAAATGCTAGCATAGTGGGAATAGTCGAGCCAGGGGTCGGTCGAGGAAACAGAGTCATAAATGAAGATGTTGAAGTACAAGTGAAGTATAACAGATTGCGCAAAAGAGATGACGAGTCCGAGACCGAGCATTTGGAACAACACAAGACTGATATGGAATTAATCGATGAATGGAGGAAAATTGCTATTAGATCAAATGAAAGGCTAGAATATCTGGATCAGGGTCTAATGGAGTTAGAGGGAAAAATGAGGAAGAGATTCATAGACTGCCAGAATATAGAAGGTAACGAGGGAAGACATCTAGCAAAGGCATACCTGCTGCTGGACATGTGTGACCTAGGGAATCTGATGGACGAAGCCAAGAGAGCCAAACCTGGAGAAAGTCCCTCTGGGACCAAGTAGATTAGGATTATTGGTTTTATACTTAATTTACGAATGTAATAAGGTCAAGTGCCATTAGTGACTTATTTATTTATTGTCCTTTTAGATTCGTCTTATTTATTACGTTAATGAAATGAGGAAATTATTGGCATTAAATTTATCCAAATCTACTTTTCTCTAGACCTACCTCTGGAACAACGAAGTTCCCAAATTAGGGCGTGAATTTACATTTCTGCAATGTGTGTTTAAATACCACAAATACTTTTTCCAGAATTTTTACTGACTTGGTTACCTTTTTATTTTTCTTTCGTTTTTGATTATTCTCATCCCTAAGGTTGGTTCACACATACTGGCATCATCAGCATATCACACCAGATTCAGAGGCCCTCCACCTCCTCTTTCTCCAAGTGTACCAAAAAGAAAAGGAAAAGCAAAGATGAATGATATGAGTGGCGTCAGAAAAGACAATGCCACACATGCTGAGAATGTGGAAACTTCTGATGGTGGGAGTACTCTGGCACCAAAAGATTTGGTCTTGCAGCTGGAACAGAAAATATTTGAATTGCAAAGTGAGCTTGAGCAGGTCCGCAACTTGGAAAACTTCTCCCTCTCCCTAAACGTCCCAGACATCAACCAACCAAACACCCAAAACCTAGTACCTCCTCAAAACATACCCAACCAACGCCCGCAAAATCCTCCCGCACCCCACCAATAAACAACCCCTCCTCAAAAACCTAATCCTTTACCCATACTGGCGCCCCCTCAATACCAGCATCTTCCGGTCCAATATTTGCAAACCACTTGTCACACTTCTCAGAATACCCCACATCCTATCCCCGATCCTCAAAATTCAACCAATGACCACTACTACACTCAAACTCCTGACATTACCAAAACAATCCCATATACTGGGAAACCTTACCCACCCCACTCAACCAAATTCATATACACCAGAATTCATCGAGAAGGACCTTCTCATTAAGAACATGGCGGAGGAACTCAAGAAGCTCACAAGACGAGTTCAGGGTGTTGAAGGAGGCAAAGGAATTGAAGGACGGAATTATGAGGACTTGTGCATTCAGCCAGATGTGGAACTACCAGAGGGTTACAAACCTCCTAAGTTTGAGATGTTTAATGGAACAGGCGATCTAAAGGTACATTTGAGAATGTACTGTGACAAGCTCGTAGGGGATGGAAAGGACGAGAGGATTCGCATGACGTTGTTCATGAGAAGCCTCACTGAAGATGCTCTATCTTGGTACATAAGTCAAAATCCCAAGAATTGGGCTAATTGGGTAAGTATGGCATTTGACTTCATGGACTGATTTAGGTTAAATACAGAAAATGCATCAGATTTTTTCTACATACAGACCCTCAAGAAGAAGCCAACAGAGACTTTTCGCGAGTATGCTACTCAGCGGAGGTCAGAAGCAGCAAAGGTCAGACCAACATTAGAGGAGGAACAAATAAACAAATTCTTTGTCAGGGCTCAGGATCCGCAATATTATGAGAGGTTAATAGTCATTGAGAATCACAAATTCTCTGACATCATCAAACTTGGGGAAAGGATTGAAGAAGTTATTAAGAGCGGAATGGTAACGAATTTTGAGGCATTGCAGGCCACAAACAAATCAATACAATCGGGAGGCATATCAAAGAAGAAAGAGATAGAGGCAGTGATAATAACTCAAGGTCCAAAATCTCCATTGGTATACAAACACCTCTGCCCATAAACTAACCTTCACCTCCCTGATATCCTCAACTCGCCACCGCCTACTACACTTATAACACCCAACCAGCCTATTATCATTCACCTCTAGCTCGTCCAAATTATCAAAACCCAGGCCCAATTTCGATCGTAAATCACCCAGATAATACACCCTTATTGCTGAACCCATCAACCGGTTGTATGAAAGATTAAAGGTTGCCGGATATGTCACCCCTATTCCCGCTGTGGCTATGGAAAACTCATCCCAATGGGTTAACCAAACAAGACATGTGCATACCATCCCGATGCTGATCAATACCAAGTTTGAAAGACAAGATTCAGATGCTGATCAATACCAAGTTCATACAGGCAAAGGAAGCCACACCCAATGTCCGCAACAATCCCATCCTTGATCATAGGGGTGAAGGATTCAATTTAATAGAAATCGATGAAGTATGGGATCCTGAGGGGTCAATCAGGCTTATTCGGGAAGGTGACAACCCTAAGAAACCTGCAGTCACAATCAATCCCATTGTGGTACAGGTACAGCCTCCAGTCGAAGTTGATGTAGCCGCATCAGCTCCATTTTAAGTCAAAGTGACACCACCTGCAGCAACACCCACTCCATTTGAGGTAGAAGTAACCACACCCTTCACTGTGACGGTGGCATCCACATCGCCCACATCGCCTTACAAGTTCAATGCCGTACCTTGGGATTATGTTGCCGAAGCAAGGAGAAAAGGGAAAGCAAAAATGGAGGAGTTCGGTGTTGCACAAGGAATGACTAGAACGGGAAAATCTACCCACATGAACATTTGGGAGGGACAAGTAAGGAAGTTTCCAACAAACAACCCATCATCAAAACTAGTTTGGATGACCTCTAAAGGAAAGTACAGGCAAGGGAATACTCTGTTGTTGATCATGTGAACAAAACTCCCGCCCAGATCTCCATCCTGTCACTACTGCAAAATTATGAGGTGCATAGAAATGCCCTGATGAAGGTGCTGAATGAAGCATATGTACCCAACACCATTATTTCGGAGAAATGGCCAACATGGTGGGGCAAGTTCTGAAGAGCCATAAGATCACCTTCTATGAAGACAAGTTGCTACCTGAAGGATTGAGCCATAACAGGGAACTGCACATCATAGTGCAATGTGAGGATAAGTTCATCGCCAGAGTTTTGATAGACAGAGGGTCCAGCCTCAACATCTGTCAACTGACAACTCTGAAAAGATTGGGAAAGGGTTTGTATGAAATACGAGTAGGATCTATGAATGTGAAGGCGTTCAATAGGTCACAAAGAGCCATGATTGGGCAAACCAATTTATGCTTACAAATGGGTCCCACTTGGTTCGATGTCGAATTCCACGTGCTAGACATATCCGCCTCCTACAATCTACAGTTGGGACGACCTTGGATATATGCCGATGTGGCTTTTGCATCCACTTTGCATCAGGCTGTGATCATTCATGGAGCAATCCCATTTAAACCAATCAGACCGTTCCGGTAGTGGAGAACAAATGGAAGTTAGGTGGAGAAACTTACCATCGTATCGAGCGTGTTAACGCAATCGAGAAGGATAAATGGTGGAGTAGAAAAATAGAAAGTATATTAGCACGGAGAGGGTATGAACCTGGTAAGGGACTTGGTAAAAATCTCTAAGGCATCGCCAAGCCAATACAGTTGAAACATCATGGGACAACCCGGGATAGCAAGGCTGCTAGCATTATTTATTTCTTGAAAACAATTTTTTCTTGAGCATTTTGTTTTGAATAATATTTTTAGTGTTCCATTTCAAAAAACATTATTTGAGTTATTTAAATCACTCTGTTTGAAATTTTAATATTTACCAATGGCTTGATGTTTTATTATTACTATTTTCTCTAATAACTTTCTCTTTACAGAATTACTATTTCTTATCTTGATGAACCAATGACTGTGACATGTAATGAGACAACGCAACACAAGGACAGTGACTCAAAAGAAATGGAAGAATAAGATGTGATACATGAACAAATTTTTAGAGAAGTTGAGAATTTTGAGAACAAGCCCAAGTCCAACCTGGACAAAACCGAGTTAGTCAATTTGGGTGATTCCGAAACCATCAAGGAAACTCGCATAAGCATCCACTTGTCACCGTCAGAGAAGGAAGAATACACTCGTTTCCTAACAGAATATGCGTTTGCATGGTCATACGACGATATGATAGGGTTGAGCACATCTATAATAGCTCACAAATTACGTACAAATCCAATGACTCCACCAGTGAAGAAAAAACTTAGAAAGTTCGAGCCAGACATGAGCCTGGAAATCAAGGAGGAGGTGACTAAGAAGATCAAAGCCAAGGTCCTTAGGGTAGTTGAGTACCCAACTTGGTTAGCCAACATTGTACTGGTTCCAAAGAAAGATGGGAAAGTCGGAGTGTGTGTTGATTATCCAGATGTAAACAGAGCAAGTCCCAAGGATGATTTCCCACTGCCAAACATACACATTCTGATCGACAATTGCGCCAAGCGTGAACTCCAGTCCTTTGTAGATTGCTTTGCGGGTTATCATCAGATTTGGAAGGACGAAGAAGACGCAGAGAAAATAGCTTTCATTACACCATACGGGGTATATTTCTATAAAATGATGTTGTTCGGTCTAAAGAATTCTAGGCCCACCTACATGAGGGCCATGACAACTATCTTCCATGATATGATACATAAGGAAATAGAGGTTTATGTTGACGACGTCATCATCAAATCCAAGAAGGCCATATATCACATAGCAGATTTGAGGAAGTTCTTTGACTGGTTGCGGAAGTACAATCTAAAGCTAAATCCCTCAAAATATGCATTCAGGGTTTTTGTCTAAAAGTTATAGGGGTTCATCGTCAGCCGCCGAGGAATAGAGTTGGACCCGTCAAAGGTTAAATCCATCCAGGAACTACCACCATCAAAGACCAAGAAGGACATGATGAGTTTCTTGGGACGCCTCAATTACATCAGCCGTTTTATACCATAGTCCATAGTGATATGTGAGCCGATTTTCAAAATGTTGAAGAAGGATGCTGCAACCAGTTGGACCGAGGATTGTCAAAAGGCTTTTAACAAAATCAAGGAATACCTGTCCACACCACCAGTCTTAGTCTCTCCGGAACCTGGTATACCACTACTACTCTACCTCGCAGTTCTAGACAGGGTTTTCGGTTGTGTTTTGGGACAGTATGACGAGAAGGGAAGAAAGGAGCAAGCCATATCCTACTTGAGTAAGAAGTTCGCACCATATGAAGCCCGGTACTCTCTGCTAGAACACACTTGCTGCGCTCTGACCTGGATAGCTTAGAAGCTAAGGCACTACTTCTGTCCCTATACTACATACCTCATATCGATGATGGATCCTATGAAGCATATCTTTCAGAAGCCTAAGCCTACCAGGAATCGGGCCAACTGGAAAATCTTGCTGAGTGAGTTCGACATCATCTATGTAACTTAGAAGGTAGTCAAAGGACAAGCATTGACATATCATCTTGCTAAAAATTCTGTAGGAGGAGAATGCGAACCCCTAAAAACATATTTTCCTGACGAAGAGGTATCATTCGTAGGAGAAGACATTGCTGAAGCCTACGACGAAGCTGCAAATTTCAAAGGAGTTGATATTGGAGCCGTCTTGGTATCAGAAACCGGTCAACATTATTTGGTGTCTGCAAAACTCAGGTTCCCATGCACCAACAATATGGCAGAATATGAAGCCTGCATATTTGGGCTCAACCTAGTTGTTGACATGAATATTCAGGAACTGCTGGGGATCGGTGACTCAGACCTGTTCGTACATGGGGTACAAGGATAATGGGCTACCAAGAACACCAAGATATTGACGTATCTACATCATGTACAAGAGATGAAGAAGAGGTTCACAAAGATAGAGTTCCGACATGTCCCTAGAATTCATAATGAATTTGCAGACGCATTGGCCACCTTGTCTTCAATGATGCAACATCCATACAAGAATTGCATCGATCCCATTCCGGTGAGGATCCACAATCTATCGGCATACTGTGCTCATGTTGATGAAGAAATGGACGGAAATCCCTGGTTCCACGACATCAAAGAATATTTGGAAAAATGGGAATACCCGAAGCATGCAAACCATACTAAGAAATTCACACTTTGAAGGCTGTCCAACCACTTCTTCCAAAGTAGAGGAATTCTGTATAGATGAACTGTTGATCTAGGTCTGTTAAGGTTTGTCGATGCCAAAGAGGCTTCCAAGTTGCTAGAGGAAATACATGTCGGAACCCACGGTCCACATATTAATGGCTTTGTCTTAGCAAAGAAGATACTCAGGGAAGGATACTTTTGGATGACTATGGCATCCGATATTTCCAGAAATGCCACCATTTCCAGATACATGCATACATGATACGGGTGCCGCCAAACAAAATAAATGCAACAGCGCACCATGGCTTTTTGCTGCCTGGGGAATGGATGCCATTGGTCCAATCAAACCCACTGCTTCGAACTGGCACAGGTTCATTCTAGTGGCCATTGTTTACTTCACTAAATGGGTTAAAGTTGCATCATACAAAGTTGTGACCAGGAAAGTCATCGCAAATTTTGTCAGAGATCAAATTGTTTGTTGATTTGGGGTTTCAGAGTCCATCATCACTGACAATGCCGCCAATATCAACAGTGACCTGATGAAAGCCATGTGTGAAACTTTCAAAATATAGCGCAAGAATTCCACAACATACAGTCCTTAGATGAACGGAGCTGTGGAGGCTGCCAATAAGAGCATCAAGAAGATACTAAGGAAAATGGTGGAGAATCACAAGTAATGGAACGAGAAATTACCATTTTCCTTACTGGGATACTATACCACAATCCGTACATCGATTGGAGAAACTCCATATTTGGTGGTTTATGGTACCGAAGCTGTCATTCCCGTCGAGGTAGAAATCCCTTCTCTGAGGATCATACAAGAAGCAAGACTTAGTGACGCGGAATGGATAAGGAGTCGTTATGAGCAATTAGCCCTCATAGATGGCAAAAGGATGAATGCAGTATGTCACCATTAGCTTTATCAGAATAGAATGTCCAGAGCTTTCAACAAAAGGGTCAAACCAAGACAGTCCACACCGAGGCAGCTGGTGCTGAAACGAATATTTCTATATCAAGATGAAGCTAAAGAGAAATTCTCACCCAACTATCAAGGTCCTTACATGGTTCATAGAGTACTGACAGGAGGAGCACTCATACTCACAACGATGGATAGAGAAATATGGCCAAAGCCTATCAATTAAGATACAGTCAAAAGATAGTACATGTAAACTATTTCTGTTTCTTTATATGATGTAATTCAACTACGCTTGACCTGATTCCCGTTTAAGAGGAGATACGTAGGCAGTCCTGTGGGTTCGGTCACAATTCAATATAATTTCCATTTTCCTTACAATCAGAAACTGGAGCAGAATCTTGAGGAGGACCCTCATAATTCCAAAGCAAGTTTAGCCAACCGCAACATACAGAATAGACACGAGGTCACTTGGTTAACCGGGGCAGAATTTTGAAGAGGACCCTCAAAATTCTATGGCGAAGGAAGTCGCAATGTCTCTAATAATGTCACGGTTACTGGTTCATCTAACTGATTTCTAAATTGCAATTAATATGTCTTTGAAAACTATACACACAGGCTTTTGAGAAGAAACTTTACTTTTTAGCCGAATGCTACCCATAATGACTTGAACAGGGCCCTCGTGCAGAATGGAGAAGATCAAGCAGACAAAGATACGAACCAACCTCCCCCACGGAACTCACAAATTTTCTTTGGATGTAGGAATAAGTAAGCATCATAGGCATCATCTCAACAACACATCTGCTACACACAAAACATATCGCTAGCTAAGAATTCACTTTTACTCTTACATTTGCATAAGGCTAAGCATTGCCTTCTCCTTGCACAAGGCTAAACCCTGCCTCCCATCTACATAAGGCTAAGCAAAGCCTTCTCCTTGCATGAGGCTAAGCCCTGTGTCCCATCTGCATAAGGCTAAGCATTGCTTTCTCCTCGCATGAGGCTAAGCCCTGCCTCCCATCTGCGTAAGGCTAAGCATTGCCTTCTTGTTGCATGAGGCTAAGACTTGCCTCTCATATGAATAAGGCTAAGCATTGCCTTATCCTTACATGAGGCTAAGCCCTTCCTCCCATCTGCATAAGGATAAGCATTTCCTTCTCATTTAATGAGGCTAAGACCTGCCTCCCAACTGCATAAGGCTAATCATTGCCTTCCCTTTGCATGAGACTAAGATCTGTCTCAATTCCCGCATGAGGCTAAGCCCTGCCTCCTTCTTTGCATAAGGATAAACATTGCCTTCTCCTTGCATGAGACTAAGCTTTGTCTTAATTCCTGCAAGAGGCTAAGCCATGCCTCCTTATTTGCATAGCACTGCCTTCTCCTAGCATGGGACTAAGCACTGTCCCGAATCTTGCACGAGACTAAGCATTGTTCCTCTCTTTGCATAAATACAGATATTTCTATATCTTAAGCCTTGCATTATTTTATTCTCTTGGGCTAACCTCTGCCCTAAACATTACGCAAGACTAAGCTCTGTCTTGTTAGTGTCTTTAGCATCATGTCTCCGCACCTCATGGGTTGAAATATAGCCAACTTGTCCGAAGGCGTCATAGTCTGAAGGCATCATCCTCATAGCTGGAAGACATCATGCCATGGCCTGAGGATCTCTCAACCTTGCACATCATTATTCAAAGGCATCATGGTTCGGAGGCACCATCTTCATGGGCCAAGAACATCATGTCATGGACTGCGAATCCCTTACCATAAAATTCATGGCCCGAGACATCATGGTCTAGGGACGTCATCCTTACCGTCCAAAGGCAGTCTTCATGGCCCGAAGGGAATTTGCATCATGTCTAAGTTTACGCAATAATTTATACATATGTGCTTGCAGTTGTATTTTGTATATTTCGCAGGTGGTCCGGAAAGAAACCGTTATCCCAACAGGAGAAATCCCGCTCTAGTTTCTACCTACATCCTTCAAATTATTTCAAACATAACCGTTCATCCTCTATTACCCAGTCTCATTTACCCATAACCATTCAGACCCAGGTTAACCCTATTTTGAACATTTTGTCCGTTCTTGCAACAACTCCAATGGTTTACTCCATCGTTGGGTCCAGAAATACACGTGGCCTGATTCCTGTAAAACCAGGGATATGTAGGCAGCTTAGAAACCTGAGTGCAGCCTATATCTTTCAAATAACCCTATTCGGTCAAAATTGGTCATCATGTCTTTACCCGACAACTCTTTAATCCTTCCCGGATAAAGAGAGGCAGCTATTGATACCTAATTTTTCCCTCATATATTTTTAAATATACATATATACCTTCGAAATAGTGCATGAGCATCATCAAGTATTTTCCATAAATTTCTATAATTTTAAAGGGTTTTAATCAATTCATTCCTACATTCTTTTTATATAAATAATTATTAATTGCATTTCAAATAGTTTTTACGATAATTTAACATCTAATTTTCATCATTTATACCCATATTAAGTTTTAAATATTTTTTGATGTATTTATTATAATTGTATCTTTCATCCTTAGGTTAAAATTGCATATTTTGCAATAATAGCCCACATATATGCATAATTACATTATTTATACAAGAAAATAACTTTTTATATTTTTATAATATTAAGTAATTGTTTTAAATCATTCTCATGCACAAGTGATATTTTTGCTATTTATTAATTATTTTACTAATTAATTAGGTATTTAAAATATAGCCCCTAAAAATCCAATTTCGGACCTATACATGTAACGACCCAATTTCCCACACGGGTCGTGATGGCGCCCAACAACGGGGTTAGGAAAGCCAACATAAATTCTACCAAGTTTTACCCTTCCCATATGACCGATTAATTCAACTTTTACCAGTTTTAGACATTTGTTTACAAGATATAGCCGGTGACATGAAAGTAAAACATCTGATACGAGAGTCAAAAGATAAGCATATGGATGAAAATGTAACCCAACAACCCAAAATGTACGCACGTGTGTGCTAGGAACTAGTGTCACGAGTGTCGCGGGCAACTATCATAATACACCAGAATACATAAATATATACAATCCCATAGTCTAAATGGAATAGACGGGAGAATAACAAAAGGAAACTCCAAGGTGCTGCCAGGAAATCGCCAGGAAAAGCAGCTCACCGTGAAGTATAACCAACCCCAATCAGTATCTGGCATCGAACTGATAATCAGACGTACCAACCTCCGGACCTATACAGTCAAGTACAGAAGAAAAGAAAGTGCAACATGAGTACATACATAAATATGTACCCAGTGAGTATCCTGCCTAATCTCGAAGAA
The DNA here is from genome assembly GCA_005239505.1 of Nicotiana paniculata. Classification (NCBI taxonomy): domain Eukaryota; kingdom Viridiplantae; phylum Streptophyta; class Magnoliopsida; order Solanales; family Solanaceae; genus Nicotiana; species Nicotiana paniculata. The sequence continues at coordinate 56,908 of ML318892.1, forward strand.
GTAGTGACGAGAAGTCGACTCGATACCCACTAAGGTCCAACGGTTATAAAGTAGACAAGATGTAAGGGAAACAATAATCATAAAAGAAAAATAACCAAGTACTTCGATATTAGACGTCAAATAACAATCCAAAATCCACTAAGGTTGATCCGCCGTGGCGTACGGCCCGATCCCATCCTGAAATCTCAATCTCGTCGTGGCATACGGCCTGATCCCATCCTGAAATCTCAACCTCGCCGTGGCGTACGGCCCGATCCCATAATATACTTTCTCATCACTCTGCCATGGCGTACGACCCGATCCCATAATGTAATCAATCCTCACTCTACCGTGGCGTACGCCCCGATCCCATAATATAATCAATCATCACTCTGCCGTGGAGTACTCCTTAATCCCATAATATATAATTCCTCACTCTGCCGTGGCGTACGTCCCGATCCCATAATATATCAATCCTCACTCTGTCGTGGCGTACGGCCCGATCCCATAATATATCAATCCTCACTCTGCTGTGGCGTACGGCCCGATCCCATAATATAATCAAGCCAAGTATCATCACGTTCAAAGACAACAATACCAGTTACCCAAGAATACAAGTCATATTTAGGCTACGATAGGGAAAAACAATGAACATGTTGTGTCCTAACTACCCGGATGAAGCAGTAATAGCCACTACGTACGGAATCTCGTCACTTGGTGCGTACATAGCCCCCAAACTAGATCACATAGCAATCAAGGTTACCTAGAGGGAAAATTTCCCTCTCACGAGGTTAGAAAGGAGACTCACCTCGATAAAAGCACTCCTCGGACCAAGGACCGGATCAAAAGATGCGCCCGAACTCCGAAACTACTCCTGGCGGCTCACAACTAGCCAAACATGATGAAATTGAATCAATTTAAGGTTCAAGAAGAAGAATTAGCAATAATTCCTAATAATTTAACATTCTTGACGATTCTTCAAATTTCGACCCCAGGCCCACGCATTCGGATTTCGAATATTCTATAAGGAATCCCTTACTCGGAGTCTAAGGATTATGATTACCTAATTTATTTAGGAATTCATAGCTAAAAAGAAGTTTCACTAGTTTTTTCCAAAACCCCACATTTTTTCTAGCAATTCCCATGCATTTTTAGGATAATTAGAAGGGAATTTGTTGAATTTGATGTTAAAAGTCATGAAGCGGACAAGGAAATTACTTACCTGGACGGGTGGAATCGTGGGCAGCCCTTTCCCAAGCTTGAAGGAGCTCTAATGGAGGTTGGGATTGTTAGAGTTGAAGAAGAATCCAAAATTGGCATTTAAATAGGTCTGCCTCACAGAGATTTCCGCGCCTGCAACTTTGGGACCGCAGGTGCGGTCTCGCGCCTGCGAAGGAAACTCCGCGCCTGCGGAGTCGCGCCTGCGGCCACACCAGTAGTGGCTTCTGCTGGTTTTTGGCCTCGTGCGGGGTCCGGGAGGCCCCTGGGCCCACCCGAGCCCCTGTCAAAATTTACCAACAAGTCCCAAATAATTATACGGACCTGCTCGAGCCTACGGATCACTCATAACATAGCTAAAACTCAAAATCACTCTCCAAAACCCCCTTGAATCAAATTAAGAACTTAAGAAATTCTGGAATTCACCTCATCGCGCCGAACAGGCCTATATTACTCGGAATGACTTCAAATTTTACAGACAAGCCATAATTGACTATATGGAACTATTGCTAGTCCCGAAATTCTATTCGGACCTCGATAGCACAAATTCACGTCCCAAACCGAATTTCAAATAGAGGGAAATCCTGATTCCCATTTCGGGTGCTGAAATGCTCCCGGGTCATCAGACACCCGAGACGAACATACGTCCAAGTCCGAAATCATCATACGGAGATACTGGAGCTGTTAGAACTTGATTCCTAGGTCGTTTGCTCGAAATGTTGACCGAATTCAAACTTGGCCAAAAAGGCCAACCTTAAGGAACCAAGTGTTCCTAAACCATCCAAATCTTTCCCAAATCCCGAACCACCGCTCCTGCGAGTCATAAAGCACGAATAGCCGCTAAGGAAGGTTTCATTCAGGGAAATGAAATCCTAATACGTAAAACGACCGGCTGGGTCGTTACATTCTCCACCTCTTAAACAAACTTTCGTCCTCGAACGGCTCTAGAATTATACCTGAGGTGCTGAATAAGTGTGGATATCTACTCCGCATGTCCTCCTCGGACTCCCAGGTCGCCTCCCCAACTGGTTGGCCCCTCCACTGGACCTTTACAGCAGCAACTCTTTTGGACCTCAATTGATGGTCCTGCCTATCAACAATAGCAATTGGCTCCTCCTCGTAGCCCAACCTCTCATCCAATTGAATAGTGCAGAAATCGACCACATGAGAGAAGTCGGCGTGGTACCTCCGAAGCATGGAAACATGAAAAACTGGGTGAACTCCTGATAAGCTGGGAGGCAAGCCCAACTCATAAGCAACCTCTCCAACTCACCTCAATACCTCGAATGGACCTATAAACCTTGGGCTCAAATTGCCCTTCTTCCCAAACCTCATAATACCCTTCATAGGCGAAACCTTCAACAGGACTCTATCTCCCTCCATGAATGATACATCACGCACCTTCTGATCCGCATAACTCTTCTGTCTGGACTGTGCTGTACGGAGTCTCTCCTTAATCAACTTCACTCTCTCCAAGGCATCCTTCACCAGGTCGGTGCCATATAACTTAGCCTCGCCGTGCTCAAACCACCCGATAGGGGAACGACATCACCGACCATACAACGCCTCGAATGGTGCCATATCAATGCTAGACTGATAACTGTTATTGTAAGAAAACTTGGCCAAAGGCAAGAACTGATCCCACTGACCCCCAAAATCAATCACACATGCCCTGAGCATGTCCTTCAATATATGAACTGCACGCCCTGACTGACCATCAGTCTAGGGATGAAATGTTGTGTTGAGGTCTATCTGGGTGTTCATCTCACTTTGAAATGCTCTCCAGAAGTGAGAGGTGAACTGAGGGCCTTGATCTGATATGATGGACACCGGCACACCATGAAACCGGACTATCTCCCGAATGTAAATCGGTGCCAATCTCTCAGATGAATATGTGGTAGCCACTGGAATGAAATGTGCCGATTTGATCAATCTATCCACAATGACCCAAACTGCGTCCGCCTTCCACGAAGTCCGAGGCAATCCAACCACAAAGTCCATAGCAATGCGCTCCCATTTCCACTCAAGAATGGGCATCTGCTGAAGTAAGACTCCTGGCCTCTGATGCTCGTACTTAACCTGCTGGCAATTGAGGCACCTAGTCACATACTCCACGATCTCCTTCTTCATTCGCCTCCACCAGAAATGCAGCTTCAAATCACGATACATCTTCGTAGCACCAGGGTGAATAGAATATCGAGAACTGTACGCCTCCTCTAGAATCCTCTCCCTCAGGCCCCTGACATTAGGAACACATAAACGGCCCTGAAGTCGCAGAACACCATCCTCGCCAATAGTAACCTCCTTGGCCCTACCCTGAACCACTCTTTCTCGAAGCTCTGCCAAGCACATATCATAGAACTGTCGGGCCTTAATCTCCCCCACTAACAAAGACTGAGCAACCACATGTCACAATACTCGACGAGGCTCTGAAAGATCTAACCTCACCAAGTGATTGGCCAGGGACTGAATGTCCAAGGCTAGAGGTCTCTCCTCCGCAGCAATATAAGCCAAGCTACCCATACTCACAGCCTTCCGGCTCAAAGCATCTGCCACCATATTAGCCTTTCCCGGGTGATAAAGAATGGTAATATCATAATCCTTCAACAACTCAAGCCATTTGTGCTGCATCAAATTAAGATCCTTCTGTTTAAGTAAGTGCTGCAAGCTGCGGTGGTCGGTGTAGACCTCACAAGATACACCATACAAATAATGCCGCCAAATCTTCAAAGCATGAACAATCGCCGCAAGCTCCAAATCGTGCACAAGGTAGTTCTTCTCATGAGCCTTCAGCTGGTGTGAAGCATAACCAATAACTCTCCCCTCCTGCATCAACACGCACCCCAAGCCAACACGTGAAGCGTCACAATACACCGTGTACCTCTCGAAACCGGATGGCAATACTAGAACCGGCGCTGAGGTCAATGCTGTCTTGAGCTTCTGAAAGCTCGCCTCACACTCGTCCGACCATCGAAACGGGGCATTCTTCTGAGTCAATCTGGTCAATGGAGCTGCAATAGAAGATAAACCCTCCACAAATCGGAGATAATAACCTGTTAGGCCCAAAAAGCTCCAAATCTCAATAGTTGAAGTAGGACGTGGCCAACTCTGAACTGCCTCAATATTCTTCGGATCAACCTTGATACCCTCACCGGAAACCACATGCCCCAAAAATGCCACGGAATCCAACTAAAACTCACACTTGGGGAACTTAGCATACAGCTTCCGCCCTCGCAAGGTCTGGAGCACAACTCTCAAATGCTGCTCGTGCTCCCCCAGGCTACGGAAGTAAATCAAAATGTCATCAATGAAGACAATGACGAAGGAATCAATATACATCCTGAATACCCTATTCATCAAGTCCATAAAGGCTGATGGGGCGTTAGTCAAACCAAAGGACATCACCATGAACTCATAATGGCCATATCTCGTACGAAAAGCAGTCTTCGGAACATCTGAAGCCCGAATCTTCAACTGATGATACACTGACCTCAAGTCAATCTTAGAAAACACACGAGCACCCTGCAACTGGTCAAAAAAATCATCGATGCAAGACTGGAGCCATATGATGGTAACCTTGTTCAACTGGCGGTATTCAATACACATCCGCATAGACCCATCCTTCTTCTTCACAAACAAGACTGGAGCACCCCACGACGACACACTTGGCCTAATAAATCCCTTGTCCAACAACTCCTCAAGCTGCTCCTTCAACTCTCTTAGCTCCCTAGGAGCCATATGATAAGGAGGGATAGAAATAGGCTGAGTATCTGGAGCCAAATCAATGCAGAAATCTATATCTCGATCTGGAGGCATGATTGGAAGGTCTTAAGGAAACACATCTGGAAAATCTCGAACAACAAGCACTGAATCAATCGTCGAAGAATCGGCGGTGGTATCCCGCACATAAGCCAAATAGGCTAGACAACCCTTCTCGACCATATGTCGAGCCTTCAAGAACGAAATAACCCGGCTGGATGCACTAACTGAAGAACACCTCCATTCCAACCTAGGAGACTCAGGCATGGCCAAAGTAACTGTCTTTGCACGGCAATCGAACATGACATGATAAGGAGATATCCAATCCATGCCCAAAATAACCTTGAAATTGACCATATCTAGTAACAACAGGTCGGCACTGGTATCAAGCCCACAGAAGGTAATCACACAAGACCGGTAGACCCGCTCTACCACTACAAAGTCGCCCACAAGAGTGGACACATATATAGGAGATCCCAAAGACTCTCTAGAGACATCCAGAAAACGAGCAAATAAGGCTGAAACATATGAATAAGTGGATCCCGGATCAAATAATACTGAAGCCTCTCTACCTGCATACTGAGATAATACCTGTGATCACGGCGTCTGACGCCACTACATCTGATCTGGCCAGAAAAGCATAAAACCTGGCTGGAGCACCCGAAGGCTGAGCTCCCCTAGAACGAGCTGAAGCTGACTGACCCTCTCCGGAATAGCCTCCACCTCTAGGACGACCCTTGCCAACCTGACCTCCACCTCTAGGCGGTCGAACTGCTGGTGCTGAAACCACAGGCTGGTGACTCTGCTGCACGGCCTTACCCCGATACTCGGGACAAAACCTCCATGTATGGCCCAATTCCCCACACTCGAAGCAACCCTCTGGCACTACTACTCGCTGCCCTGAAGGTGAATCCTGGATGGCCGGAGGGCGACGAGAGACCTCAGGCATAGCACTTAAATAAGGATCGAAAGACCTCTGATGACTGGGATAACCACTGGGAGAGCCCTGAATAGCTGGGGGCCGATCGGAGCACTCTGGCATGGCACTGAATTGGGGCCTAACTGGGACACCTCCGGGAGGTGGTGGAGGTGCCACATATGGATCCCTGTTGGGCCGACTGCCCCCAAATTGACGCCTGCCCCTAGATGGAGCACCTCTAAAATCACCTGCAAATCTAGCCCTCTTGTCCTACTGACCCTGCTGACCCTGCTCCTCATCCGGTACCCCTCAATACGTTGAGCTATCTCGACCACAAGCTGGTATGAGGTACCCATCTCCACCTCTCGAGCCATGGTGGACCTAATACCTGGATGTAACCCTGCTACAAACCTCCAAACTCTCTCTGCATCAGTGGGTAATATCATAAGAGCATGGCGTGACAACTCTGAAAACCTGGTTTAATAATCCGTCACAGACATCTGCCCCTGCTCCAACCGCTCAACTGAACCCTCAGCTCTTCCCTCTCAGAGGGTGGAACATATCTATCCAAGAACATCTGCATTAACTGCTCCCAAGTGCAGTAGGAGAATCGACAGGCCTGCTGAGAATATAAGATTGCCACCACTTGCGAGCTCTGCCCTCTAACTGGAATGCAGTGAAATCCACTCCATGGGACGCTAGGATCCCCATGTTGTACAGTCTATCCCTGTACCTATCAATGAAATCGTGGGCATCCTCCCCTTGCTCAACCCCGAAGACTGGAGGGCGTAACCGGGTTGATCTGTCTAACATCTTATGCTGGTCACCACCCACAACTGGTCTGAGCTCTGGTGCTACTGCTGCAGGCTGGGCATCATCCATCGTCAGTGTACCCGGAGTGCGATTTAATGCTGCTGTCGGACCTGCGGCCTGGGCAGTAGGGGTCTGGGCTCCCCCTCCCGCCTGTGAAGTGACAGGGTCTGCTGGAAATAAACCAGCCTGGGACATGGTGTCCATGAATCTCATCATACGGCCCATGGCTGGTTGAAAGCCCGACGCCGTCACAAAGTCTACGGGTGACGGATCTGCCGGGGGAACCTCATCCTGCTCCTCTAATATAGGGTCCTCTGGCAGCGGGACCGGTATAACTCTGAGACGCCCTCGTCCCCTACCACGGGAAGGTGCTCTACCTCTGCCCCTACCACGTCCTCGAGCGGCGGGGGCAGCACCCTCTCCTGGATCAGGCACATGAGATGCACGCTTCCTCACCATATGTGAGAGAATAGAATCATAAATTTAGTAAATCATAGACTTCACGATAGAGTAAGAACAAGCAGGGGTTTCCTAACATCCTGTAGCCTCTTGAAGATAAGTACGAACGTCTCTATACCGATCCGCAAGACTTTATTGGGTTTGCCCGGGACTCGTGAGACTTACGTGAACCTAGAGCTCTGATACCACGTTGTCACGACCCAATTTCCGAAGGGGTCGTGATGGCGCCCAACAATGGGGTTAGGCAAGCTAGCATAAATTCTACCAAGTTTTACCCTTCCCATATGACCGATCAATTCAACTTTTACCAGTTTTAGACATTTATTTATAGGATATAGCCGGTGACATGAAAGTAAAACATCTGATACGAGAGTCAAAAGATAAGCATATGGATGAAAATGTAACCCAACAAACCAAAATGTACGCACTTGTGTGCCAGGAACTAGTGTCACGAGTGTCGCGGGCAACTATCAGAATACACCAGAATACATAAATATATACAATCACATAGTCAGAATGGAATAGACGGGAAAATAACAAAAGGAAACTCCAAGGTGCTGCCAGGAAATCGCCAGGAAGAGCAGCTCACCGTGAAGTATAACCAACCCCAGTCAGTATCTGGCGTCGGACTGATAATTAGACGTACCAACCTCCGGACATGTACAGTCAAGTACAGAAGAAAATAAAGTGCATCTTGAGTACATACATAAATATGTACCCAGTGAGTATCCCACCTAATCTCGAAGAAGTAGTGACGAGAAGTCGACTCGATACTTTCTAAGGTCCAACGGTAATAAAGTAGAGAAGATTTAAGGGAAACAATAAGCATGAAATACAAATAACCAAGTACTTCGATATTAGACATCAAATAACAACCCAAAATCCACTTAGGTTGATATCCGCCGTGGCGTACGGCCCGATCCCATCCTGAAATCTCAATCTCACCGTGGCGTACCGCCTGATCCCATAATGTAATCAATCCTCACTCTTACGTGGCGTACGGCCCGATCCCATAATATAATCAATCATCACTTTGCCGTGGCGTACGACCCGATCCCATAATATATCAATCCTCACACTGTCGTGGCGTACGGTCCGATCCCATAATATATCAATCCTCACTATGTCGTGGCGTACGGCTCGATCCCATAATATAATCAAGCCAAGTATCACCACGTTCAAAGACAACAATACCAATTACACAAGAATACAACTCATATTTAGGCTACGATAGGGAAAAACAATGAACATGTTGTGTCCTAACTACCCGGACGAAGCAGTAATAGCCACTACGTACGGACTCTAGTCACTTGGTGCGTACGTAGCCCCAAAACTAGATCACATAGCAATCAAGATTACCTAGAGGGACAATTTCCCTCTCACGAGGTTAGAAAGGAGACTCACCTCGATAAAAGCACTCCTCAGACCAAGGACCGGATCAAAAAATGCGCCCGAACTCCAAAACTACTCTTGACGGCTCACAACTAGCCAAACATGATGAAATTGAATCAATTTAAGGTTCAAGAAGAATAATTAGCAACAATTCCTAAAAATTTAACATTCTTGACGATTCTTGAAATTTCGACCACGGGCCCACGTGTTCAGATTTCGAAAATTCAAGAAGGAATCCCTTACCCGGAGTCTAAGGATTATGATTACCTAATTTATTTAGGAATTCATGGCTAAAAATAAGTTTCACTAGTTTTTCCCAAAACCCCACATTTTTTCTAGCAATTCCCATGCATTTTTAGGATAATTAGAAGGGAATTTTTTTGAATTTGATGTTAAAAGTCATGAAGCGGACAAGGAAATTACTTACATGGACGGGTGGAATCGTGGGCAGACCTTTCCCAAGCTTGAAGGAGCTCTAATGGAGGTTGAGGTTGTTAGAGTTGAAGTAGAACCCGAGATTCGCATTTAAATAGGTCTGCCTCACAGAGATTTCCGCGCCTGCGACTTTGGGACTGCAGGTGCGGTCTCGCGCCTGCGGAGTCGCGCCTGCGAAGGAAACCCCGTGCTTGCGGAGTCGCACTTGCGAAGGAAACTCCGCGCTTGCGGCCACACCAGCAGTGGCTTCTGCTGGTTTTTGGCCTCGTGCGGGGTCCGGGAGGCCCCTGGGCCCACCCGAGCCCCTGTCAAAATTTACCAACAATTCCCAAATTATTATACGGACCTGCTCGATCCTACGGATCACTCATAACATCGCTAAAACTCAAAATCAGTCTCCAAAACCCCCTTGAATCAAATTAAGAACTTAAGAAATTCTGGAATTCACCTCATCGCGCCGAACGGCCTATACTACTCGGAATGACTTCAAATTTTACAGACAAGCCATAATTGACTATATGGAACTATTGTCTGTCCCAGAATTTTGTTCGGACCTCGGTAGCACAAATTCACGTCCCAACCCGAATTTCAAATAGAGGGAAATCCTTATTCCTATTTTGGGCGCCGAAATGCTCCCGGGTCATCAGAAACCCGAGACAAACATACGTCCAAGTCCGAAATCATTATACGGAGCTACTGGAGCTATTAGAACTCGATTATGAGGTCGTTTGCTCGAAATGTAGACCGAAGTCAAACTTGGCCAAAAAGGCCAACCTTAAGGAACCAAGTGTTCCTAAACCATCCAAATCTTTCCCAAATCCCAAACCACCCTCTCCCGCAAATCATAAAGCACGAATAGACGCTAAGGAAGTTTTCATTCACAGAAACGAGATCCTAATACGTAAAACGACCGGCTGGGTCATTACAATACACTACCCAATTACCCATCCCAATTACAAATACACCGGCCCAATACACAATACCAAATATCCTTAACCCATTTATCAATCCCGTACCCATTTAAAAATCTGACCCAACACCTTTAAATCAGGACCGTTGATTTCTAAAATCAACGGTCCACAATCATCCCACCCCTTTAATTAACCTATCCGCCCAAACCCTAATACATTTTTACCAAACCGCCGCCTCTATACTCTACTTCTCTCCTTCATCTATCTCCTCTCAAAACCCTAGCGCCGCCGGAAAAACCTCCCTTATTCTAAACCCAGAAATGGAATCAATCCATGACTCCTTACCTTATTTGGCCCCCTTTCCTTACCGACTACCCGTTTTTGCTGTTACCTAATATGCGTGCCTCAAATGGCAAGCAGATCCTGTCGAGATTGAACCAAGGCTGGTTTAAAACTTTAATCTACTATTGGTTCCATCTATGTTCGTCAACTTTTCTATGTAAGTGCGAATATTTTTTGTATCTCCCACTGATTCATACCTAACCTAAAGTTAGGGTTTTACAGATCTTTTGATTCGAACCAAAATTGGTTCAAACTTTAGTTTGTTTTATTGTTATTTTGTCTATATTCACTTTGTTGCTCCTGAATCTGCCTTTTTCCCTTAAATCCTTTTACCTACCCAAAATAGGGTTTCAGATTTTCTTTGATCGAACTAGATTTGGTTCAATTCTATATTTCTTTTGAATAACTTCCTGTCTCTGTTCATTTTATTAAGATATATGATTCTTTGTCTCTATTTTTATCAACTTTTGTGGATTACCCAAATTAGGGTTTCAGATATGTAATCGAACCAAACATGGTTCGATTCTGGTTTTTCTTTGAACAATATGCGGTTCATTTCATTATTTCTACCAATTTTTGTTGACCTAAAACTAGGGCTTGAGATTTTTACTGATTTTTGATACTCTTTCCTTTCTCGTTTGGCACTGATATTTTCCTTATTATGTTCAATCTATCTTGTTTTCATTATTTCTTTACCTTATTTTGCCTTGAATCTGACTCTTAGTTTATTTTATATGATGCTTTCCTTATGATTACTCATCATTATGTCCTGTTAATTGACTGAAAGCTGTATGATTTGCCCTAAATTAGACATCAATTGGTTTCGGGTTTAATTTATTTCCTTATTTGTGTATGTTTGATTTCTTCCCTTATTTGTTTTACTAATTGAATACTATTCAAACCCTTTCCCCTGTCCCCTTTAGGACGGACTCGAACTCTAATACTCTCACTGAAACTTAGATTTTTTACTCTAATTCTCTTTGCTCATTTTTCTGGTCTTGGCCAGCTGAAAGCCAAGGCCAATTGATTCTGGACTTAATGTTGTGGTTACTTGCTTTCCTACATAATTGGTAAGCCCTAATCCCTTGTCGTTTCAATCTCCATATTTTCATAATATGTGTTGCTCGGCCGACATGTTTAAATTCTTAGTATAATTCTGCCTTTATGCTTCTATGATTCTCTTTCAATCCTTTAGTTAATACTGTTAATTTAAGACTAGTTATTTTGAATAATATGAATCCTCTTATAAGCTAGCTTAATGTTTAACTTGTCTCATGCACACTGTTTGATAATCCTGCACTTGTTCTGAACTTTGCATTCCTTAGGGTACTACTACCAGCATGAAATTAGTTAACTTATCCTAACTTTGCACATCTTTATGGTTACTTAATTCATGTGTCCTGCCAACTTGTTCAACCTAATTGTTTGCCTTAACACTTCTTCTAAATGCTTCTGTGATTAAACAATGTTTTTCCTAAATGTCAGCTTGAGCACTTAGTATAATTAGGTCTCTTTTCTGAATTAACCTATTTGAAACTATGTACTTTACAAACCATGCTTGTCTTGCTGAATGCAATTATGTGTTCTGAACTTTGTTTCTGCTGAAATCAACACTATTTTAAAACATGTCTCTACTTCCCTTTTGTTGTCACTCTTTTAAAACTTCCACTCTTAGTCCCTTACGTTCTATCCTCAACCACCTAGTGTGAGCACTGCGCAGGGTCCGTGTGAGATTCCTGTGAATTCTGACACATTGGGAACTATTTCCTAATCTCTTTTAATCATATTTGAATACTTGGTGCTGGTGTGAGCATAGCTCTGGATCCCTGAGGCCCTTGGGAACTTTGACACACTGGAAACCTGGTTCTATATATGTGCTACGAGTGAATCACCCATTATTGGCTATGTTGTACCTATGAAATGAGACTCAAAGTTGATTGGTTTGAAGGCCTGGTTCCTCAGGTTTATTTGGGCCTAATGAAGGCTCACTATAGTTTATCCTACTACTATTATGTAATTTATTCATTACTCTGGCCTGTAATAAGTTTGTACTGAACGGATTCTGGGGGATATTGTAAAATTGGGAAGGGTCTTTATTCTCTTTGGGCAATTCGGGTTGAAGTCCTGCCAATAGGGTTTCATTTGTTCTGTTAATCCTTTTTACATCATCTTTGGTTAAACTTGTAAGAGTCTTATATGGTGTGCATATTAGAAATCCTGCCTATAGGATTAAAATTGCACATTAGAAATCCTTCCTATAGGTTGCATTAATTTGTCCAACAAACATGTGTTAGCAATCATGCCTATAGGACCTTAATTTTTTATTTAATTTTTTTCTGGTAATATGTACAATTTATGCCTGTATTACTGCTCAATAGATATCATTCCTATAGGGTTAAATTAATTCAATAATAGATACCATGCCTATAAGACTAAAACTAGTTTAAAACCTAGAAATTATGCCTATAGGACTTAAGTTAGTTCAGTAATTAGAAAGCATGCATATAGGATTAAAAGGGAAATACAAGGCTATGAAGCATGTCTATAAGGCTAGAATCAGTTTGCGCTTAGATATCATGCCTATAAGATTCTATTAATTGGTTCTGAATACAATCGCCACTATCAATCACTTAGACAACATGCCTATAGGACCTTAATAATTCTGGATGCAGAACTGCGATTCATTACTACCTGAAATGCCTAGATGTTGTACTAAATATAATCAGTAGGAAAACAATAGGTCTAGGAACTCGCCTTAATGAAACTGCCTCTGTATATCAGTCTTCTCGCATAGATATCCTGCCTATAGGAACTTTAAATAAAATTCTGCCAAATCAATTGCGTGCATTTGTTGTTTTATGTGTGGAGGTCAATGTGAGCCCATATTTTCCCCTTTTTTTAAAAGTCCTATTTGTTTTTTTGTTTGTCGCCTGGACTTTTACATTTTTGAGTAACCTAGGTGTAGTCTAGAACTATCCCAAATAGAGGTCCTAATACCCCATGGGCTATAGGTTAGGGACGGGTAATGCACGCTGATCACGCCCAACTATGCCTTATAAAAATGACTAAGCGGACCTTGCAAATATAATCTGAGTATTTAGCCCAGAGTCGAATCCCACAGGGAATTAGCCTAAATTTACCGGTGTCGGACTCACTTGATTTTTCGTAATCAACTTCCCAAAGATTATGAATAACAAGTGTTGATTTTTCTACTAACTATAACTAAATTAAATTAATTAAACTAAAAGCTAACTATTGCTGGTTTGTAAACAAATAAGAGAAGGATCTAAGGTTGTGGTTTCCTCTGTTGATGGAATCCCTTCCTGTTATGTTTCATATAGCTTTGACTAATCGTCTCTATCAATCATGAGCACTCTTGTTACCGTAAATATGTCCCGAGTAATTACGGCAATTTACTAGACGCACTCTCTCGAGTTACTCTAGCTAGCTTCTATTACAGCTCACTTTAGATTGTACTCAAGGTTTCATTATCCCTAATCCCACTTTTAAACCCTCGGTTATGGATCCCTCCTACACTTTGGGAGTGATGTTGTTCAACAACTACCTAAATATGCACTCTCTCCCAAGTAGATACATATTAAATAGGAACAGCTACATGAGGTCCCTTTAATCAACTACAACAAGAACTTAGTTAAACAAATAGAGATAAACTAGGAAAACTATATTAATATAACAAGATTTTCATCCTCCAACAGGTTCCACCAAAATCTTACACTGAATAAATTAGCTACTCATAATTGTGCTAAGAATAACAACAAGAGGATTCATCATAAATGGGAAAAACACAAGGAAGAAAGATGAAACTTGATGCCGAATGACCCTCCTTGCCTCTTGCCTCTCTTTTCCTTGAACAAGACCTTAAAACCTTGATATCTCTTCTTTTGGGTGAATTGGAACTTTTATAAGGTAAGTGGAATTGTCCCCAAGCTTCCAATTTTACCCCTGAAATAACGCGTGGGGAAAAGGACTAGCGCGGGCGCGCTACTGGGCGCGCTAAAGTCTTAGTGCACTGTCTCTGATTCCTGGGCTAGAACGGCCGTGCTAGTGGACATGCTATGGCCGCGCTAATGGCCTTCCAATCTACCTATTGCACCTGGACTAGCCGGCCACACTAATGGATGCGCTATGGCCGCGCTAATGGCGTATCATTCTACTGTCTTCGCATTTCTTCTTCCTTCTTTCACACACTCTTAACTCCAAGGGGTCTTTCTCGCTTTAAATTAGCTCCACACACCATCCTAGGTCCTCATAAGCATAATTTGCTCATGCGAAACATAAAATCCACAATTAGAGCCATTTTAACATCATTTAACCTTCCTAGGACATTAAAGCATAATGAAGTTGGAGTATAAATAGACGCTAAACTACATGAATCTAGCCTATTATCAACACCCCACACTTAAATCATTGCTAGTCCTCGAGCAATCCACCATACTTTATAAAGGTCCTTTCACTAAGTATTTCCCTAACGTGTCACACCAAGAACATATCACAAGAATAGTACCTAGTAGTGTAACATCTATGCCTCAAGAGTCGACTCTCACATGCCGTACAATATGCATACTTCCTTAATTTACTCTATACATAGGTCAAGTCTTACCTTTCCGTTATGAATCAAGTGCCCTCACATCATATAAGAGAGTAGTTCCATAAGTAATAGCATTAAGAACAATTAGGAACTCAGATAGACAGAATTCACTCACCCTCAGAAAGAATATTCATATGCCACAAAGATGCACCATAGTCTTGCCCGTAATGTACTACTCTACTAATCGAACCCATTCAGTCTAAGATCAATTAGTACTTCATTTGGTTGTAATGTAGGCTAAGGGACGGGTAAGATATATTTGGATATAGTTACTAACCTCCCTAAGCACTGTTTAATACACTTACTTTCGCTTTCAGACCATACTTACGCCAGGCCAGACATTCCACCACACTTCTCTTTATACTACCCCCAAACTCCCTTAGGTGCAATTGTATCAAGTCACCACTTATCAAGGACTACATTTATTCATTGTCTTTTTTTTTCAAGCGGCGTTTATTCTTTCATTTTTCAAGACTTTGCACCTTTCTTTCTATTTATTTGATTCCACTCAAAAACCAAACCACCACCCCACACTTTGACTTTTACATATTCTATAACAATTCAAGTGCACATGGGAGGTAAAGGGTTCAAATACATGGGTCGTTCAAACAATTGGGTAAGGTTTGTAATGTGGTTGCCACAGAAACATGCTTATAGGCTCAACGGGGTTTACTATGATAGATTACATGTAGGTGGGTATACTTTATATTTGTCTTAACAAAGAAATGACTATATCACTTCTAAGACTGAATGAAGCTACTATTTCGCTTTGCAGATACACAAGGAAAGTTCTAGGCATCAAATGTGGAGCATAGAATACAATGCAATACACCTCACACACATATGGCACATGAATCACTCCAGATTGGCTTATCAAGACACTCTCATTGAGTATTCAAGTCAGTTACAACATACAAATTTATGGCACTCCACAAGAATCAACAATTGAGCCTAAGCGTCACACTCTAGGGTCTATCGTGTTCTGGTGTAACAACGCTAAGGGATGACTTTCCTATTTCACCTCATCTCCCATAAGTACCTAATAGAAACTAAAAACAAAATAAACAAAAAACTAACTACACCCGGTTCAAGCAAAACCCTTGGAAAAGAACCGTGGCCCAAAGAAAAATCAAGGGGGAGTTACTACAATACCTAAAACAAAAAAATCTTTTTGTTGTTTTTTTTAGACTTACTTCCCTCAAGAAAACTGTCTAAGAGATTCGTCGTCAGGAAGAGTCTACTATATTTTTTGTTTTATTTTTGAGATTTTTATGTGGTCGACTTAGACCCTCATGAACCCCGTCGATTGAGATCCGTCGTCGAGATAAGTCGACTTAGATAATTGCACTACTACTTAAAACAACATAATCAAAAGCAAACAAAAATGACAAAGACAATAAAGGAAACAACTAACAATTACGTTTCAACATATATACATAAACAATGAATCATTCCCCCACCCCACACTTAAAATGAAGACATGTCATCATGGCAATCAAAATAAAGCAAAGATAGGTAAGGAAACTTCCCTGAAGGCTCAATCTTGGTCGGAGACTGTCCCTGGGTCCAGGGGACATGCACGACCTGGGGATCGCAGCCATCCCATGATTCCCTTTTTCGATTTGGCATTTTGGGTGGCGAGCACATCAACTACATGCTCATGAGAGGGAATATCCTCTCCTACTTCTACCTGCTCGTCCTCCACCTCCTCCCCAGACTCGTCTTTCTCATCATCATCACCAGCTGCCGCCACGTCCTCTCCAGTGGTAACCTTTTCTGCTTGAAAGGCGTACTCTTTCGGCACTCTGCCATCTACCGCCAAATTTCTTGACACCCCAGATGCAAGGCAAAATCTAGTTACAAGAGAGGGAAAGAAGAATCTATACCTCTTAACTTTACAGCGAACAAACATCTCCTCGTGCATGAGCTTGGCCACGTCAAAGTCGCGGCTTATCATGAAGCACCAGATCAAACACGCACGAGGAGCATTCACCTCTGAGGTATTGTGGGACAGGATCAGGCGGTTATTGATGATATAGAGCCATACTTTGCTTCAAAATTGAGTGCCGATGAGTGTAACTTATTCTCATACTTATACCACTGAACCTCCTTGCCCGGGACACATATAATCGGAAGGAATGTCGCCCACTGAGTGAAGCGTCTATCATATGCCTCATATCCGTCGTCTATCTCTGCTATGAGACCTGGCAGCCGGTAAGCCCTCCGAATGTCTTCTACAGAGGAATTCACCGGCTTCTTCCTCACTATGACCACATGATTCCTGTGCTCCGAAAAGTTTGCATAAAATTCTCTCACTATCATCGCATTTGCATCGTCGGGCTCCTCAAAGAACACATCTAACCGGCACCACATCAACTGATCGTACATCCTTGGACAGTCATGCTGGAGGGATTCTGTATCGCCACGTTCTGGTATTGCCACCTTCGATTCCTTCTTAGCAAACCGGTCCTGATACTTAGCGGATACAAACTTGTTGCTATTATAAGGCCGAGTGTCAGTAGACGCTCGTGCTCTCGATGAACCCGCTTTCCTGCTGGATGAAGACCCGGTGGCTTGACGCTTTCTGGAGGGTGCCATTGTACCTACAATAAGGACATCATTAGCGCAGCAAAAACAAGGTGACCCAACTGTGGCTACTCAGACTTCACCTTTGCAATTGGTCACAATTATCATTGCCATTCACTGGGGCATTTAACCAAACACTTGGTGGGCATGATTCACCGGAGCCCCCAATTGCTCAATTTGAACTCTAATTACCATCACAATTTCCCCAAATTCACCTAACTAAGTCAAGATATACAACTCCCCAATTACCACTACCCACAGGTACTAAGTATACATTACAATTACTACTAAACAAACAAGAAGAAAAAATTACTACTTAACAAAAAATTAAAAAGAAAACCAAACAAAATAAAAAAATAAAAAAGGGGAAAACATACATGTGGTGTGAGAAGGGAGTGAGAAGTGAAGACGTGGGTTGGGGTTTTAGTGAGCAAGAGACTTGAGAAAGGTCAGGGGAAGAGAGTGAGGCATGTGTGTGCTTGGGTTTGGGGGGAGAAAGAGTTTTAGAAGAATAAGAAGAGTTTTAGAAGGAGAGGGGTTATTTTAGGTGGAAGGGGGAAAGGGGGGTTAGGGTTGGGTAAGTAAGAATTAAAAAAAAAATTAAAGGCAAAATAAAAAAATTAAATGACCAACTTGTACCGCGATGGTACTAGCACGGTCATAGAGCCTTCATAGCGCGGCCGCGCTAGTTATACAGAATACTCGAGATGAGGCAGAATGGAGGCCCTTTAGCGCGGCCACTAGCGCGCCCGCGCTACTCCGAGGCTACCACTAGCGCGTCCGCGCTACTCCAGGCCTCGAAATTGTTTCATCTTTTTCTTTATTTTCTCTTAGAGTGGCTGGATTCCACCATCGCTTGAACACACCTGCATATGTTAGTGGTTACAACAATTCAACTATAATAAAAATACTACACGTTGGGTTGCCTCCCAACCAGCGCCTTAGCTAATGTCGTGGCGCTAGTCAATGGGTTACCTCCCATGCAGCGCCTGATTTAACGTCGCGACATGACGCAGATGAGCGCATTTAAGGCTCGCTCGACCTCTGAGGTTCAGTCAGATGTATCACAGACACTTCCTTGGTTTCATCCATGCCCACATACAGTTTCAATCTATGCCCATTAACTCTGAATGTGTGGGAATATTTTTCTGAAGCAATCTCTATGGCACCTGAGGGAAGCACTTCGACCACCTGAAATGGTACCGACCATCGGGACTTTAGTTTACTTGGAAATAGCCTTAATCTTGAGTTATAAAGAAATACCATATCTCCAGGTTTGAAGTTTCGCTCCATAATGTTCTTATCATACAACCTCTTCATTCTTTCCTTGTACAGCCTCATGCTCTCGAAAGCAAGATACATGAATTCTTCTAGCTCATGCAGTTTGGTGACTCTATTTGTGCCCACAGCCTCATAGATCTAGATTTACTGTTTCAATGCCCACCAAGCTCTATGTTCTAGTTCTACCGGCAAGGGACAGGCCTTCCCAAACACCGACTTGTATGGCGACATACCAATTGGTGTTTTGAAAGCAGTTCTGTAAGCCAAGAGTGCATCATCCAGCTTTTTCTCCCAATCAGTTCTTATGGCGTTCACAGTTTTGGTCAGCACACTCTTTATTTCTCTATTTGACACTTCAACTTGTCTACTAGTTTGAGGGTGGTATGGGGTTGCCACCTTGTGTCACACCTCGTACTTTGCTAGCAATTTCTCGAAGGCACGATTGCAGAAGTGAGTGCCTCCGTCACTGATGATGGCTCTCGGGATCCCAAAATGGGTGAATATATTCTACTTCAATAACCCCACCACCACCCTTGCATCATTGGTGGGGAGTGATGCAGCTTTCACCCATTTGGACACATAATCTACAACAACAAGTACGTATTTATTGCCATAGGAGCTGACGAAGGGACCCATGAAATCTATCCCCCATACATCGAACACCTCAACCTCTTGAAATGGGTTCATGGGCATCTCATGGCGACGAGAAATGTTCCCGTCCTCTGACATTCATCACAGCCCTTCACCCATTGGTGTGCATCCTTCAACATAGTTGGCCAATATAACCCGGCTTCTAGAACTTTAGTTGTCGTTCTGACTCCTCCAAAATGCCCCCATATGCTAATGCGTGACATGCCTGCAAAACAGAAGATTATCTATCTCGTGGACGCACCTACGGATTATATTTTCAATACAAATTCAAAAGGGGTAAGGTTCATCCTAGTAATACATGCGACAGTCACGGTAAAACCTTTTCTTTTGCACAGATGAGAGTTCATAGGGCTCTATACCACTTGCCAGGTAATTTGCAATGTCTGCATACCATGGCACTTCCTCAAGGCTTGTGGCGAGTAGGTGCTCATCTGGAAAGGTTTCCAGAATATCCTCTGCCTCAACTACATTTTCAGCTCCTTCAAGTCGCGATAGATGATCCGCGACTTGTTTCTCCGTGCCTTTACGGTCACAAATCTCAAGGTAGAACTCTTGTAGTAGCAGCACCCAACAAATCAGGCATGGTTTGGACTCCTTCTTTTCAATCAAGTACCTGAGAGAAGCATGATCAGTGTAAACAATTACCTTAGATCCAATCAGGTATGATCTGAACTTAACGAAAGAAAACACCACTGCCAGCATCTCTTTTTTGGTCACAGTGTAGTTCAGCTGGGCTCCACTCAACGTCCTACTTGCATAGTAAATTGGGTGCATTATCTTTTCTTTCCGCTGTCCTAGCACTGCTCCCACTGCGTAGTCACTGGTATCACACATAAGCTCAAATGGTTGCTCCCAATCGGGAGCAACAATGATGGGTGCCGTGACTAGCCTCTTATTCATATCCTCAAATGCTACCCTGCAATCATCAGAAAACACAAAGGGGTTATCTTTTTCAAGTAACTTACATAGGGGGTTGGCAATTTTGGAGAAGTCTTTGATGAATCTCCGGTAGAAACTGGCATGCCCGAGGAAGCTCTTTATTGCTTTGACTGAAGTGGGAGGTGGAAGCTTTGAAATCACATCAACTTTAGCACGATCCACCTCGAGTCCCTTGGTTGATACCAGGTGTCCCTAGACTATACCCTATTGTACCATGAATGGCACTTTTCCCACTTAAGTACAATGTTAGTCTCAATACACCTCTTCAGCACTCGGGTCAGATTTGTTAGGCACTCATCAAATGAGTTTCCCACCACTGAGAAATCATCCATGAACATCTCCATTATATTCTCGACCATGTCAGTGAATATGTCCATCATGCACCTTTGGAATGTGGCGGGTGCATTGCATAGGCTAAAGGGAATCCTTCTTAAGGCAAAAATCCCATATGGACATGTGAACGAGGTCTTCTCTCAAACTTCTGGAGCAATAGAGATTTGGTTGTACCCCAAGTACCCATCCAGAAAATAGAAGTGAGACCTCCCTGCCAGTCTGTCGAGCATTTGATCAATGAAGGGAAGTGGGAGTTGTCTTTCCTGGTGGCTAGATTTAATTTCCTGTAGTCCTGTAAATTCTCCAGCCTGTGATAGTTCTTGTAGATATAAGCTCATTGTTGTCATTTTTTACAACCATCATGCCACCCTTCTTAGGAACACATTGCACCGGGCTAACCCAGTTGTTGTCAGAGATGGGGAAAATGATTCTCGCATCAACCATTTAATAATTTCCTTCTTCACCACTTCCTTCATGTTGGGGTTCAACCGTCTTTTTTGTTCCTTAGAAGGTTTGTGCCCCTCTTCCAGTAGAATTTTGTGCATACAATATGTCTGGTTGATCCCCTTAATGTCTGCCATGGTCTACCCAATGGCAGTCTTACACTCTATGAGAACCTATAAAAGTTGTTGTGCCTGCACATCTAACAAACTGGATGAGATAATAACAGGTAACGTGGAGTAAGGTCCTAGAAACGCGTACATGAGATCGGCTGGCAATGGCCTCAACTCCAGCTTTGGTGGTTCTTCTACAAACGGCTTGGCTGGCGGAGTCTCTCTTTTGTCCAAATGCAAGGGCTCAAATTCAAGTGCTCTCTGCCAAACATCCTTGCCCTCAAGAGCCAGCACCCATTATCCCAATTCTTCCCCATTCACCCCATCCAAATTCATAAGACATGCATCAAGTGGGTCCTCAATAGTAAGGGACTCATCATCATCCTCCAAGATTACATCCACGGCATTAATAAGAGAAAAATTGGAAAATTTGATTGGTCGCCTCATGGATTTCTTCACGTTGAATGTTATTTCCTCGTTGTTCAACCTCATCTTGAGCTCCCCCAGTTTCACAATAAATGAGAGCTCACCCCGTGGACAAGACCGGCCTTCCCAAAATTATGGGAATCTCTTCATCCACTCTACAGTCTAGGATCACAAAATCTGCAGGGAACACAAACTTCCCTACCTGCACCAATACGTCATCATGAATGCCTGACGGTCTTTTTACTATTTTGTCTGCCAGCTGCAACAACATGGATATCGGTCTAGCTCTACCAATCCCCAACCTCTTGTAGATGGCCAGGGGCATAAGATTAATGTTGGTCCCTAAATTAAAGAGTGCCTTGGCAAAGGCAAAGTTACCAATGATGCAGGGAATTGTGAAACTCCCCAGACCAGACAACTTTTCAACAATTGGTCTGGTCACAATGGCAATGCAGGTCTGAGTAAGAGTCACTATGTCCAAGTATTGGAAGTCGAATTTTCGGGACATCAAGTCCTTCATCATTTTTGCATACCCATGCATCTCCTTCAAAGCATCAATCAAAGGAATATTTACCTATATTTGTTTCAACAGCTCCAAGAATTTCTAGCTCATCTTTTTGATACTTGGCCAGCCTCTGTGGGAATGGTGCTGGAGGTCTCTTATTCCCAGTGATTTTAACTTTTTCTTTGTCAGACACTACCTCTATTACTGGTTCCTGGGCTGTCTCAACTTCTTTCTCAGCCTTGATCTGTGTGATGGTTTCTTCCTAGGAAGGCTACACTGTCACCTCAGTCAGTCTTACTGAATCATCAATTTCAATGGGCATTGGTACAAGTGTCTCAACATGTCTGCTTTCTTGAGCCCTTTCTTTCTCCAAGTCTTAGTCTCTGCCATTGCGTAGACTCACTGCCATCCGTTGCTTTGGGCCCTGATCCTTTGGATTTACCTGAGTTTCTGCAGGCAATGTTCCATGAGGAAGATTATTCAAAGATATCGAGATCTGGCCCATTTGAACTTCAATAATCTTTATGGCTGACTCATGTGCATCTACTCTTTCACTCATTTTCGCGGTTGACCCAATAACATGCTGCATCATTGCTTCGAGTATAGCAAACTCATCTTCTTGTCTCCCATCATGTTGTTACTGAGGGGGGTGATAAGCATGTTGTTGATTTTGATTATTGTACCCTTGTGGCCTTTGGTAGGGTGCTACATTACCATGAGGTCGCATGGCTCCCATATTTCCATTGTTATGTTGTGGCTGGACTAGCCTGTATGGTTGATTCTCCTAGCCCCAGCTCTGACAACCCTTTCGCTGACCCCCATAATTCGACACATAATTCATGTTTTCAGGGTAGTGATGATGATCACTTTCAGCATTCCACTGACTACCTAGTGGCTAACTACTGTAAGATGTGCATAAGCCCCCATTGGTTATATCCATAATATGCACCTGTTGCTTGTGCCCTAACTCTTCTACCTTTTTAGTGAGTGTGCTCATTTGTGTCGTTAAAGTGGCCATATTTTCAGCAAGAGTGTTGGATGGATCTAAGGCCACTGAGTGAACTACTGGAGTGATGGGTGCATTCCTGGTTATCCACCCCGAATTCTATGCCACTTTATCAAGCAGAATCTAGCTTTGTCTCCATGATTTGCTCAAGAATGCTCCACCAGGTGAAGCATCAACATTTTCCTTCACACCCATCTACTAGACCCATGTAAAACCGCTTCCCTAACATCTGCTCTGGAATACCGTGGTGTGGACATATAACCAACATCCCTTTGAATCGTTCCCATGTTTCTTGCAGCGTTTCCGTTGGTTTCTGTCTGAAGCTCAAGATCTCATCAATTTGCTGAGCCGTCTTGTTGGGTGGATGGAATTTGTTCACAAATTGCTTGACTAACTCCTCCCATGTAGTAATGGAATTGATGGGGAGTGAGTTTAGCCATGTCTTGGCTGCTACTACAACTGAAGATGGAAACAACAACAACTTTATTGCTTCCTGAGTTACGTTCGGCTGCCTTTGAGTTTTTCAAATCGACAGGAAATTCTTCAAATGCTATTGGGGATCCTCAATGTATGACCCCGAAAATAGTCCTTTGTTCTGCAACAAGTGCATCATGTTGTTTGTGATCTGAAAAGATTCAGCCTGTATCTGTAGGACTACTATCACCGTGGCCAAATTCTCCGTTGTGGGTTGTGCCCAGTCATATATAGGAGACTCTGGCACAAGAGGCGCCACTACCTGCACAGCTGGGTCGACCACGTTGTCCCCATTGTTATTCCAGTTGTTTACCAGATCTGCCATGTCTGGTTCAAGTTGTTCAGTTGATGGTTGGTGTTTACTTTTCTGGTTGGCCCGGTTCAAGGCCTTGAAAAATTTCTCGGGTTCTGATAAGGCTTCAAACACTTCACCAGTTCTTGATGAGTTTTTAGGCATGCACTTGTACAACCAAGTTAGCAAATGTTTAAATTTCAATGTATAAATTGAAAATGAAGAAAATTGACTACACTAAGAATTTTGTATTCCTTCCAACTGTAATTGATAACACCGTTAACTCCCCGGAAATGGCGCCAAAATTTGATCACGCCCAACTATGCCTTATAAAAAGGACTAAGCGGACATTGCAAATATAATCTGAGTATTTAGCCCAGAGTCGAATCCCACAGGGAATTAACCTATCAATTACCAGTGTCAGACTCATTTGATTCTTTGTAATCAACTTCCCAAAGATTATGAATAACAATTGTTGATGTTTCTACTAACTATAACTGAATAAAATTATATAAACTAAAAGCTAAATATTGTTGGGTTGTAAACAAATAAGAGAATGATCTAAGGTTTTGGTTTCCCCTGTTGATGGAATCCCTTCTTGTTATGTTTCATATAGTGTTGCCTAATCGTCTCTATCAATCATGAGCACTCTAGTTACCATAAATCTAAACCGAGTAATTACGACAATTTACTAGACGCACTCTCCCGAGTTACACTAGCTAGCTTCTATTACAGCTCACTTTAGATTGTACCCAAGGTTCGTTATCCCTAATCCCACCTTTAAACCCTCAGTTATGGATCCCTCCTATACTTTGGGAGTGGTGTTGTTCAACAACTACATAAATATGAACTCTCTCCTGAGTATATACATACTAAATAGGCATAACTTCTTCAATCTACTACAACAAGAACTTAGTAAAACAAATAGAGATTAAACCGGGCAAACTATATTAATATAACAAGATTTTAATCCTCCAACAAGTTCCACCAAATCCTTAGACTAAATAAATTAGCTACTCATAATTGTGCTAAGAATAACATCAAGAGAATTCATCATAAATGGGAAAAACACAAGGAAGAAAGATGAAACTTGATGCCCAATTATCCTCCTTGCCCCTTGCCTCTATTTTCCTTGAACAAGACCTTAAAACCTTGATATCTCTTCTTTTGGGTGAACTGGACCTTTTATAGGTTAAGTGGAATTGTCCCCAAGCTTCCAATTTTACCCCTGAAATAACGCGTGTGGAACAGGACTAGCGCGGCCGCGCTACTGGGCGCGCTAAAGGCTAAGTGCACTGTCTCTGGCTGCCGGGCTAGTGCAGCCGTGCTAGTGGACGTGCTATGGCTGCGCTAATGGATGCGCTATGGCCGTGCTAATGGCGTATCATTATGCCTTGGCATTTCTTCTTCCTTCTTTCACACGCTCTTAACTCCAAGGGGCCTTTCTCGCTTTAATTTAGCTCTACACACCATCCTAGGTCTTCATAAGCACAATTTACTCCTGCGAAACATAAAATCCAAGAGCCATTTTAACATCATTTAACCTTCCTAGGACAGTGAAGCATAATAAAGTTGGAGTACAAATAAACGCTAAACTACATGAATCTAGCCTATTATCACACGCATAGGAAGTGAACTAGAATCAACTAGAGTGCTTTAGGTAACAACTTAAAGGTAGTAATCGGGTAGTAGGGGATGATAATCCGTGCGCTAAATACCATGAGTAAAACCCCGTTTTGAGGGAGTTACAAAGTATTGCATGTGGTGATCCTATAGGCTAAAAACTTAGGACCCTCTTCCCTATTAATTAGTTTTCTTTACTTTTCCGTATATTAATTAGCTTAATTTAAGTTCGTCCAGGACCTACCATTGTGGACCTCGAGGGGTGCCTAACACCTTCCCCTTAAGGTAATTTGATCCCTTACCCGATCTCTTGTGATATAAACTAGTAATATGAGTTATCTACTCTAGGTGCCCTAACGCACCTTAATCCATTAGGTGGCGACTCTCTCAATTCCAATTCCTTGTCCTCTGAAATTGAGTTGTCCTTAAAACGTCGAAACCTGATTTCACGAGAAAAAGGGGGCACGATAATAGCAGTAGACCCTCTTCCCAGTATACTGGGTGAGTCCCACTTTATTTCAGGGTCATGTAATTTTTGTTCTTTGTGTATGGTGTTTAAGGTATAGTCGGGGCGTTGTTTCCGGCACTATCATTGTACTCTTTTGTATCTAATAGAGGCTCCATAGAGATAGCGTGGGTGGTAGGTTTGTATGGGGAATCCAAATTGGTAATGTTGTAAATTTATCACACGTTCCACTTCAAATTGTGAAAGAGTATGCATTTTAAAACTTATAAATAATGTAACTACGAATAACGAATTTTAGATGTTGTTTAATTGATCCTCCTCACCGCTTAATTAATGAACTGGATGTCACCGTTATTCTTAAGTAAATTCGGGTAGAAGGTATTGTACAGGCTTGCTCGGACGGGTTATCTCGGTTGACTGCATGTCGCGCAGTCACGACCCAAACTCGGGGAGCGTGATCGGTGCTCAACGGAGTGAACCCGGCCGGGAAATCCAATTGGATTTCCTTCTACCCAAACTAATTCATGAATAGAGAGGAGATGTACTCCGTTAATCAAATTCTAAAAACATTTCATTAACAACTTCTATTTCATTTCCATTTGCAACTTCATTCATAATTTCCAAAATATTACATGTTTATAGATATGGTGAAAAATGTGTTTGTCAAATACCATTATTTCTAGTTCAATTCCCAATATCAAACACCACCTACAACCTGTCTACGGAGTCTCTGAGTACAACCTAAAAGTAATATTGAAATGCCGGCAAAAAGGCTCCAGCTATACCTCCAAATATAAATTACATGAGAAGCAAAAGATACAGGACCTCGAGATGAAGTGGGGCTCACCAAGACAGCTGAAAAGAATATACAACTATCACTGATCGATGCCGCCTACTATGGAACCACCTGTATCAATTAAAGATACAGTGCCCCCAACATAAAGGGACGTTAGTGTCGTCGAATAGCACTAGTATGTATAGATAAAAGTCCTCTTTCAAAATATAATGACCATATAGGAAGTGGAAAACCATAGAAACAACAATTCACTATCGCGCCCCTCTTTTTCCTCTCCTTTAGGATTAATCAGGGCTTTTGACATTATTGGGACAACTCATTTCCTTTTGGAAAAAAGATATAACAAATTTTAATAGTCGCCACCTAATGAATTGAGGTGCGTTAGGACACCTACTACGGGTAATTTATAACACTAATTGAATAACCAAAGATTGGGTAAGGTCTTGAAATTACTTCAAGGGGAAGGTGTTAGGCACCCCTCGAAGTCTTACTTTATGAATTAATCAAATTCCAATAAGCAGTCTAAGCACATATATGTAAATGAATAAAGGTTTTAACAGATAAGTGGTCTAAGCACACATATGTAAATGGGATAAGGGGGATCCTAAGTTATTTACCCTATAGGATCACATCCATGCAATGCCTGGTAATCACTCCTCAATGAGGGGCTACACGTTGCATTAGCGTACATGTCATCATATCCTTTTCTACCCATTACCCCACCCCTTCTGGTCCTAGTCATCCCATGTGCAGCACTAGTTTTTTCTATCTTGATATTTCCTTTTCTTCTTGCTTCAGCTACGTAGTCCTAGGGCATAGCCTTATTGTCAAAAGGCGGCGTGGTGGACACTGTCACTGTAATTGGAGTTGTTACCCTTACTTCAAATGGAGTTGGTACTTTCGCGGGTGGAATTATTTCAACCTCGAATGGCACAGGCATGTCTGCAGGTGGTTCTGCTTCAAACTCAAACGGGACCGTTGTGGTTGCTTCATCCTCTCCTGATGACTGAATCTGTACTATAATGGGGTTGAGGGTAACTGCTGATTTCTAGGGATCATCACCTTCTTTGATTAACCTGATTGACCCCTCTAGGTCCCATTCTTCATCTATTTCTATCATATTAATGCCTCCATCCCTATGATCTGGGAGTGGGTTATTGCGGATATTGGGAGTAGCCTCCTTCGCCTGGATGATTTTTTTGTCGATCAGAGCCTGAATTTTGTCTTTCAACGCACTGCATTCATTGATGGTATGCCCCTTCATGCCAAAATGATACGTATATGGTTTGTTCGGATTGACCCATTGGGATGGATTCTCTATGGCTATAGCAGGGATGGGAGTGACATAGTCAGTAGCTTTTAGCCTTTCATATTGCTGGTCAATGGAGGTATATTGTTTGGGTGGCCTGCAGTCAAAGTTTTGTCGAGGTCTTGGGATGTTTTGGTGAGCTGGAGGTGACTGGAAGTGAGACGGTTGGGAGTTATATGTATGGTAGGAAGTAGCTGGCTTGGAATATCTGGGAGATGTATGTTGGTATGTAGGTGGAGGTGGTGATTGATAAGTTGGAGGCGGTTGATAAGTAGTTGGAGGTGCTTGGTATGTGAGTGGGGAAGTTCGGTACACCAATGGAGATTTGGGTCCCTGTGCAACCATTACCGCTCCTGCGTCTTTCTTCTTAGATATGCCAGCGGATTGCAATGCCTTGTTTGTGGCTTGTAGTGCTTCAAAATTAGTGACCATTCCACTTTTAATACCTTCGTCAGTTCTCTCACCCAACTTGATGATGTCAGAGAATTTGTGATTTTCAATCACCATTAGTCTCTCATAATATTGCGGGTCCTGTGCCCTGACAAAGAATTTTTTTCATTTGCTTTTTGTCTAGTGCAGGACTGACCATGGTTGCTTCCGACCTCCAATGAGTGGCATACTCGCGTAAGGTTTTAGTGGGTTTCTTCTTGAGATTCTGGATGTAGAATACGTCCGGTGCATTTTTCGTGTTGAACATGAATCGGTCCATGAAATCTGTTGCCATACTCACTTAATTAGACCATTTCTTAGGATCCTGGCTGATGTACCAGGACAAAGCATCCCCTATAAGGCTCCTCATAAACAATTTCATTCGTATCTTTTCGTCTTTTCCAACTCCGACCAGTTTGTCACAATAGGTCCTCAGATGGACCCTGGGATCACCAGTACCGTCGAACATTTCAAACTTGGGGGGTTTGTAACACTCCGGCAGTTCCACATCGGGTTTTATGCATATATCTTCATAATTTAGTCCTTCAATTCCCTTACTTCCTTCCACGCCTTGAACTCGGCTAGTCAATTTCTTAAGTTCCTCGGCCAAGCTCTTGATGAGTATATCCTTCTCACTGGATTCCGGTGTATAAGATATGGGTTGAGTGGAGTGAGGTAGGGTCTCCACGTATATGGTATTGTTCTGGTGGCCTGGTGCTTGAGCATAGAGGTGATCGTTGGTGGAATTTTGTGGTTCAAGAATGATTGGTGAGGTCTTTCTCGGAGTGTGGCAAGTATTTTATTGGTATTGTGGTGGGATGGTTTGATTTTGTGGTGGAGTTGTATAGTGGTGGGTTGCAGGAGGATTCTTCTTGTTGGGGGTATTCTGAGGTGGTGCGGGGTTGTGAGTGTTCGGGTGGCTGACATCCGGAACATTAAGTGAGAAGGACAAGTTTGCCAAGTTCCGAACATGTTTAAGCTCTCCTTGGAGTTTCAACAGCCTTCGCTCAAGTTTTGACACAGCATCAGTCTGGATCTGAGTGCCCCGACTGTCATAAGCCTCTGGGTGTTCAACTGGTGTAGCATTTTCCTTTCTGATGTTACTCAAGTTTTCCATTTTTCCTTTGCCTTTGCCTTTAGGTGGACTTGGAGGAGGAGAAGGTGGAGGGCCCCTGGATCTTGTATGATATGTTGATGATGCGAGAATGCACGAACCAACCTTTGGGGAAGGGGAATAATCAAAATAAAATAAAATAAAACAAAAGGTAGCCAAGTCAGTGAGGATTGTGACAAAATTTTTGCAGTATTTAAACACATATTGCTAGAATGTAAGTGCGCGTCCTACTTTGGGAGCCTCATTGTGCCCGAGGTAGGCCTAGCGACAAGTTGATTTGGAGAACTTTAGATGCCAAAATGCCTAGTCTCATTAATGTAAATAGACGAATCCCAAAATGATACTAAATAACAAATAGGAAATAAGTCATTAATGGCACTTGGCCTTATTACATCGATGAAAGCAAAAAGGTAAATCCAGCCTATTTGGTCCCAGAAAGACCTTCCATAGATTCGATATTCTTGACTCCACCGAACATAATTCCCAGCTCGCGTAGTCCCAGCAGCAGGTACGCTCTAGCCAGGTGTCCTCCTTCAATCCCTTCGGTGTTCTGGCAATCCTCGATACTTTTGATGACTTTTCCTTCCAGCTCCACTATATCTCGCTCCAAGTATTCCATATTCTTGTTGGAAAGGATAGCCCTCTCTTTCCACTCCTCAGTCAGCCTCTTGTTGGTGTCATGTATTTCACGATGCTTCTCGAAATCGTGGATCCTTTTGCGCAGCCAGTTGTACTTTACCTGAGCCTCAGTATCTTCATCTTTGATTGTATTGCCTCGGCTGATTCCCAGCCTCGCTAACCCGTCCAGTTTGTCCTCCAACCATGCCCGGTAGAAGGGTGCACACCCTGCATGGTACTTGTCTGGTTCAATAGTATTCTTCTCTATGATGATTTTGCAGTGCCACATGTGTTGAGCTTGGAACTTGTAGGGGACGTCGTCGTCCTGGAAATCCACTCTGAAGTGACCCATTTTGGCAACCCTTGGCACAAATTGCTTTCTGCCCGCCTGCCTCCTGACTCGGAGAGGAACATAAGGATATATACCTCTTAACCCGATCAGTACTAAGTGCGGTGCAACCCTGGACCTGATGATAAACTCGTCCGTCGGGAACCACTCGAACATCCATTGCACATGTTCCTCAGTCAGATTATCAAAGAGTTCCACACACTCTTTGGCAGTTTCCTGCTGATCAAATCTGTTCGGAAAGTTGGTCATCCGCTTGGGATGATGGAAAGAAATATGGTCATTCCAAGCCCTTCGCGGAAGTTCATTTTAATATTGGCCCTTTTGAAGATGTTCCAAGATCCATAACTGTAGCAATAAGTTACAACCCTCGAAAAATTTAACCCCTCTTTGTCAATGCTCTAAGGCTCGGTAAATATCAGCTAAGATCATAGGGACAATGCTGAAGGTTTGCCCATCGATCCCCTCCATCAAGGCCCTGGTTACCATGACTAACTTGGTATGAATCCTTTCCCTCTTTATCGGGAACACTATCAAGCCCAGAAAGCACACAATGAACACGAATACCCTGTGGAGGATATGAGCCAAAGACGTGATGGAAAACTCGTCATGATAGGTGTAGACATGTAAATTTTGACCCTCCCCGTAATTTTACCCATATTAGCGTTTTAATATTTAGTTTAGGTCTAATGTCGCTATTTTAAATAGTTTTTACTTTATTTTATCACAAAAAACTAAAATTATAAAAAAAAAAATAGTTTCATTTTGTAGTCATACTATTTTACTATGATTTTTATTTTTATATAATCTTTGAAAAATACCAAAAAAGAAAAATATAGTTTCAACTTTAATTCTTAGTTTTATTTTTAAATATAATAATTTATTAAAGTCAATTAAGAATAATATTTACATATTTATAAATACATTATATCATTGTAGTCTTCTTAGCCTAAATTTAAAACCTAACAAGACATGGACCAAGCCCACAATTTCTAAGCCCATACCCCTTAACCTAGAAGACCCCTAATATAAAAAAGACCTAAGAGCCTTCTTCTACACACACACAATCTAGGAGGACCCCCCCAAAAGGCGCCGCTGCAAACGGACTCCTAACCGAACGCCCTGCCTCAAAAAAAGATATGCCGCCACAGCTCTCCTCTTGGTCCAACAGAAAGCCCTTACCTTCAGCCGCCTCAAGAACCCCTCTCTCTCTCTCTCATTTTCTGTATCACTGTCATCACCTGCGAACTCGCCAGAAACCAACTGCGTCGCAACATGAAACCACACCGGAAAACACCTCGATACACCCCTGAAACATAGTAAAACTAGCCAAAATCAACCTCCAAAAACCAGTTGTAAAATGCCCATCGAAATAGGCTGAACAGCCCTCAAAACTATCAACAAAATCAGTAAAAACAGGTTAAAAGGAGCTTCGAGAGTCAAGTAGAGTTCGGCGTCAAGATTCTCTGGTGGGTGCGTGTGTCCTGTCCTCTATGTTTGAGTTTCAAATTACCAAATCAAGGCTCAAAATCCAATTTAATTAGCTTTGACTGTCATCTCCTTGCTCCTGTTCTAGTGTGATTGTTTGGTGGAACTCATGTTGGATTTAATTTTTTTGAGATATATGAATATTCTTAAACACTTGAGCATGCATTATGTACATTATACCCATATTTTGAGAAAATAAGTTAGGTTTCATAACAAAGTATTTCTACCATTTTGTTCTTCTACGTACAAGTCAAGGTAAGCAGCTGCTGTAACAAATAGTATAGCAGCAACCTCTCTGCATAAATTTTGTTAAGTTTATCTGATCAGAAGCTCATAGCGATTATACAATTCCTGGTCTTAATGAAGTGCAATAGCTCTATAAATTTAGCACAGTTTAACTAAGCAAATATCCAAAATTATCAACAATCATAGCTTGCTTTAGGCGTGTAAATAAATTATCGTGGCTATGTGTACGGTTCCTGTGGTATGGTCACGATATGTAAATCCCATTCGGGTGTGCATTTCATGTGACCCGACCACAACTTCTAATAATAATTAAAATAAACATGTCATAAATCGTGGGTGCATTTCATGTGGCGCGGTTTGCAACGTGTACCAAAATGACAAGTGTACGATATCGTGACTTGTTCCAAAATAATTCCATTAATAATTAAAAGCGATATAAAAGCAATAATGCACAAAAGATTTAAAATATGTAAATAATCAGATAACTAGGCCAAATATTAATGGTTAAGCGACCGTGCTAGAACCACGGAATTCGGGAGTGCCTAACACCTTTTTCCGGGTTAACAGAATTCCTTACTCCGATTTCTGGTTCGCAGACATTTTAACAGAGTCAAAATTTTCTCGGTTTGGATTTCAATAAATAAACGGTGTCCCAGAACATCGTCAAAAATCCGGGTGGCGACTCTGAGAACTAAACTAAATACCAAAACTGAATAATGTCACTTAAAGTGGAAAAACTCCCTTACTACCCCTTCATCAATCCGGGGGTAGTTGAAAAAGGAGGTGTGACAGCTCTGGCGACTCTGCTGGGGACTTAGAACCCAAAATATATGGTTCAGGGTTCAAAAATTCGAGCTTAGAATAACTGTTATATTTGGCTTTATTATCTGATTATACATGTATGAACCCAACATGCTAAATGTCGCTTTTTACCACTTTGATATTGTTTGAACTGCATATAAATTGTGCTGAAACCCTCCTCTGAGTCTTCTAAATCATCTGGGAAGTGTGCACTTCGTGTGACTTCTTTTCTGTTAGAGTCATATCCAAATTTTAGAACGAGGTACGGACAAGTTGCAAAGCCGGTGAAGCTTTTGTATTCCCGGTACGCTGCCCCGACCTCGGCTCGAGCTGTCCGCTTGGGTAAGCCAGGTCTAGAACAATAAACCCCAGGATTTAAACTTAGAATAACATAACCTCATGCCGGATCCCTAGTAGGAAGCATCATGTGCATTTGACTTTAGGGACTCAACACAGGGGTTGGGTCCGTCTAGGACAAGTGTACCTAATTTAAAAGACCATCCTGATGCATCTTACGTGCTACTTGCGTATCTATTTATTTCGGTTTGCATGTTGACTGGCTTCTAGAATGGAAAAGAAAATCAAAAAAAGGGAAAATGAAAGAAAAATCAAGAGTGAGAGGTAGGTATTTGAGAAATGCTGAAACTCTCCCGAAAAATAAAAAGAAAGAAAATAAGTGAATGTTTTCAAAAGTAATGTTTTTCCGGTTCCGTCAAAACTGGCAGAACTACGCGGGTCTGATTCTCACCGGATGTGAGATACGTAGGCAAACCTTATCGGTTCCGGCCCTCAATTTAAAAAAAAAAATCAAAAATATTTTCTTTTCCTTCCTTCTTTAGAAAAGTCTTTCTTTGATTCCCCAATTTTTTTAAAAAAGAAAATCCCCAAAAAAAAATTCTCTACCTTTTCATTTTCCTCAATTTTTAAAAAAATCCAAAAATATTTTCCTTTCCTTCCTTCTTTAGAAAAGTCTTTCTTTGATTCCCCAATTTTTTTTAAGAAAAAAAAAATCCCCAAAAAGAAATTAAAAAAATTTTCTACCTTTTTACTTTCCTCAATTTTTTTTTAAAAAAAAATCAAAAAAAAAATCCTTTAATTCCTTTTTAGAAGTCTTTCTTTAGAAAATCCCAAATCAAAAAGTTTAAAACCAAAAAAAAAAAAAATTCATTTTAAGAAGTCTTTCATTCAAAAAGAAAAATCAAATCAATATACAAAT